>JASDQU010687084.1:8437-39539 GCA_032191745.1 Picea mariana | reverse complement strand
AGGCGTGCTGGTCGATCGCTGCTCGGCCTGTTGTCGCGAGGGAGGCTTGAGCTCAGTGGTCGTCAGATTGCTTGCGATGGGACTAGGGTTCAGCTAGGGTTCCGGCACCACACCCTAATGAGCCACCGCCCAATGATAAAATCTTGGATGATCACTAATTGTTAAATGAAAACATAAAATGTGTATTTTTCATGTGAAGCACCAATGAAACATGGAATTGTTTTCATATTCCCAGTCATATTATTTTTTACAGCAGAATGATCAAGGTAAGATATCAGCAATATAACCACATATGTAATGTATATACCATATTGTAATGCTAAGCTGATCTTAGGGTTACATTATCCTTAAGGTTTGACATTTATTTCATTGCTCATTTGTGACATTCAACCCCTTACACATGTTAACAAATCACCCTGAATTTAACTATGTGAAATCATTGTGCATAACCAGTGATGACAAGGTGGTAAAAATACAATGGTGTATGTATTAATAACAAGATATGCTCATGGAGTATAAATGTTTTGCAATGACATCGATAAATTTAAGATTGATTCCACACCTTTATACCAATATACATAACCCATGCAACTATATAGCCTTGTTGTACTAAGTTTCCAATGTACAATTTAGACTCAGACTTTAAGCATCATCACATATATGCATAAATTGTATCTCACTCTTACCCAACCTAGCCAAAAAGTGGATCAGTGTTGGGGAAATTCTGTGTGCAAAGTAATATATGTTCATATTTCAAAATTAGGCCAATATGCTACCGATGGAGCAAATGTTACAATAAATTGGTGGGCTTAGGACACATTATGTCACCAAATCCATACAGTATAATCAGTAATTGACCAGTTTTTAGATGCAATTGGAACTTCAGATTTAAGTAGAGTGTGTGAGAGAATCAACATTTAAACAAAACAAAATTAGATTTGAACTTGATAGACAATCTCTCTCTCATATATATACTTATATACACTACTGCAATTGCAATTGCAATTTAGATTGTAAAGGTATTGCATATATATATATATATATATATATATATATATATATACTACTTCAATTGGAATTCAAATTTAGATTTTAAACATATTGCTTATTAAAAAAATTTGCAACATTTAAGCCAATAGGCACACTAGAGCATAATTAATTGTTGTAGTCATTGATTTCAAGAAGAAGGAACCTAGCACAGTATAGGTTTTCAAGGAAAATGAATAATTATTGTAGCAAAAATCACAAGATATTATCACAATATGCCATTAACAATGTGTATATTTCCTCGACATCAAATGTCTTAACGTTGCAACAAGTTTCCAGTATACAGATAATTTATATCACTTGGCAATAATGGATCAATGATTTAATAACTTCATAAAAGGTAATATGCCATAAACAATGTGCATATTTCCTCAACATCGAATTTATTAATGTTGCAAAAAAAATCCAATATACAAAGAATTTATATCACTTGGAAATAATGGATCAATGATCTAGTAACTTCATACGATCAGTATATAACACATCTTAAATTTAAGGTCACACACTAATCATACATACACTTTTGTTAGACATTGAAAACGCATCTGTATACTACGAGCATTTAAGACCATTATCTAAACCCTAACTATAACAGATCCACCCCAGAGAAAGAAACAAACAGGAAAGCTCACAAGAGTTCTTGGAGGTCGATTGGGACAGAAAAAGGGGGGGGCTGGATTATTGTAAACCGATCAAGTAAATAGCTAGGAAACGTGATGTAGGAGCATCGTCAGCTGCCAAACAAGTGTGAAGGCGGAAGACATCTGGAAGACCACCATCGCACGTTTTTGAAATGTTTTTGAAGCAATAATGTAATGGTTAAAGGGAAGCGTACTTGCATATTGTAAACAGATCATGAGCGATTCGCTCTCATTTGTAGAATGTAGAGGCATTTATGCATAGTTAATGAAAGTAGGTAGGTTTGAATTAGATATTAGACAGCTTAGAAGAGCAAGAGGGAAAACGGATATAGACACCCTCATCTTTGTATTATGACATTCATTAGAACATTAGCATAGAGTGGTAGCAGATAGAGTTGTGGAGAAAGACCCATGTATAGAAGCTTTGAATTAATATATGGAGCTTTGAATCAGACTCATGGTGTTATGATGTTTTCTATTTATACACGGTGAATGGTATGCTTACAATTGTTTTATTCTCTATGTTATGTATTTTCTTTATTACTGTGTGTATGTATGATTTCATGTTGAATGTTTGAAGTCTGAGAGAGAGAGAGAGAATGAGTTTCAATTGTTACTCTTCCTGAGTAAGAGAAGTTCCTGCAAGGAGTGCAGTGAAGTGTCCACAAGGAGTGCATTGACAAGGTTTCAGAGTTTACCTCTGGAAGCTTAGGAGGGATATCATTGTTCTCATTCTAGCAGAAGTGCAGGTGAGGCACAGAAGCTATGCAAGGTGTGCACAGGCTGGTTGGAAACTAAAACTTATCAACCAAGGGGAGAGTTGAAGGACTGTTGTTGCAGAAAGCGTACAGAGTCGAAAGGTCAAATACCCAGGAGTATTTGACAGTTTGTCGCAAGGCATGTGAGCAGGAACCCTTTTGGAGGCTTGAGTTTGTAAGTGAAATTTTAGGAGGGTCAACACATTTGGAAATACCCAAAGGGAGATGGAGATTGAAAATGTCTCGTAGAGGTTAAGTTCCAGTGAAAGAACATTTGGTTTATTTTGCAAGAGTTGTCAAGGAGGAAACGAGCGGTCGAAATTCTTTGTGGAGGATTCACGAAATAGCGAGGACCATAGGATCCAGGAGAGTTGCTGAGAAGTTAAGCGTTGGATCAAACGGAGGCTTATTAGTCTTTAACCCTGTGGAAAGTGCCATTTCGAAATTCGGGGTTTAGAAGTGATAGAGGGACGGAAATCGGAGGTTCGTTCAAGCCCCGAAAGCTGGAAAGCTTGGAGTGATAGGTGGCAAGAATATGTGTCAGAGATAGAGGACAGTGGAGAAGACAGATGGCGTACATATCGCTAGGCGCAGTCAAGAATTCATTGACTATTTTAGGGTTTCGTAGGTTGGAGAGCCAGAAGCCTTCCATTAGGATTCGCAAAGATGCGAAGTCCGAAACTCTGAATCGACGAAAAGTCCCATAGGGGAGCCAGTCTTTGTTGAATGCATCAGGATTCGACATTTTGGTATTTTCGAAGACAAGAGACAGGGGTTCCTTGTTCCGAGATTCCTGAAATCGTGAAACGTGATACGACTATTGAGGAGGACGCGGCCAAACATTTCGGTGAATCGACATTTCAGGTTTCGGCAGTAGAGGGCCGAGAAACTCGACAATAAGTATCAAAAAATTGTGAGACTGAAAGTCTGGAATTAGAGAAGGGCGCGACGCTATTGTGGTCAAGGAGATTTGGGTTGGTGCCTGGTGTTTGTTCACGCAGGCTCAACTCATAAGGACCCGTGGATACGCTGTCAAGGTATGAGATATTCCCAGAGGGGAAATCAAAGAGTCAATTTGACCCAGGGGCAGATTTAGATCGATCCTGCATGGACCTCGACCTAAGGGTTCAGGGGTCTTGATCAAAATCTGGACCAGGGGTCAAATTTTAGCTCAAAAATCAACGTTCTCGAAATTGCCTCAAAACGAATGAGAGCGTAGCCCTCATCATCATGAAACCAATGCAACTCATTTGGGTTCAAACGGATGTCAGGAGCGAGAGATATCATGATCTGTTCGAATTGTCAGACAGGTAAAAAAAAAGGACGCTGACTGGGCAGTCCATACAGGCTAACGTGGTAGAGGTCGTACGATGACATGGAAACATCTATATGGTGACATGGCAGTTTCAGATTGGCATATTTGGGTGAACCACATTGCGACACGTGGCATTTATTGGGCAAATGGTGTGGTGCCATGTGGCCCAATCATGGGCTGCCATGTGGCACCGTTGTATTGGTTGTTTGTTCCAAAATTTTATGGATTCCACGGGGATCGAACCCTGGACCTCCCCCTTTTGGCAGCGCTTTGGTAGTGTGTGGGCTACCACTAGCCCACACGGTGTTCCTTAATATACATATGTATTTAAATTTATTTAAATTTAAACTATTGTATGTTGGCGCGGGGGTCGGGCTAGGGCTTAGCATCAGCCCGTGGTTGTATCATACCCATGTGACCATTGTGTAAACAGAGGTTTGGCATGCGCGGGAATTTTTTTAAAAAAATATTCAAAGCTTCGGTCATATGTATTACCACATGACCGTGTTTTTGGCGCGTGTTTTAAACAAGCCCCCGGTCTTATGAATCAACCCATATGCCCTTAACCTTGGCACGCGGGGGGTAAGTTTGGTTTTTAACAAACGGTTAACACATCCACCTGCCACTTGTCATGCCCAGGTTCAATCTTGGAACCTAGCCTTTTTTTTGTGCGGGGAACGAGGTCATATGACCCATATGTCCACGGGCTTGGTGGTTAGGGGGCTAGGCGTGCCTAACCATCCTACAGTTTGATCCATTTTTTGGTTATGCTTGGTGCTAGGTTTAATCACACGTTTTGGAGCATGTTCTTGGTTCAACGTACAGGAGGTGCATTTTGGCGAACCAGAGACAACAAGTTTGAAGGAAGAGAATGGTAGGAGGCCTATCTTCTTCATTTTTTGGCCGAATGAGGTGTCGTAAAAGCCCAGCTAGGGGTTTTTGGATGTTTTGAATCCATTGACACTATTTTCACATCCATTTGAAGACTTCTTTTGTAGGTTTTTAACCATTGAAGTTTCAGAGAGCTCCAGGGAGCTTGAAACCCTCATTGATTGAGGACATGTTTTGGTGAGTCCAAGTTTGTTTTCTGTCACTGAATAGTCATTTTTGGCTAATTGTTATGCTCTGAACACATTGGGACAGGTTTTAGAGGATTTTGAGGACTTTTACAGGTGTTTTTACCAAAGAGAAGCTCGATGAAGCTTATGGCCACATGTAGAAGAGGTCATGCCCGGATGAGCCATGATCCGTTTTCAGAGTTTTATTAGTCATTTTTGGGGTTTTTATGTATTCTTATCCCAATGGTACAGTCTGTTTTTCCATTGGATTTGAGCAGCAGCTTGTAAAAGAATCTTTGAAAAATTAATCTCAGAGATCCAAGTCCATTGATGGAGGCTCAAGGAGGTGTAGCCCAGAGAGGGGTGAACTCCTTTATCATGTTGTTCTTGTTGTGAGTTTGATGGTTTATTTGCTGCAAGTTGTGTTGCTGTGTATTTATTTAAAGTACAGATTTAACCATTTACAAGAACATTTCCTCACACATAAACTTTTAAAGGAAGAAGCATAAACTTGGCACATAATCTATCTTGCATATTTTAACACATGAAGCAAGGTCCTGTAAAGTTTATTTTAATGAAGTAGAGGGTTATTGCATAGCATAACAAGTCAGCCTTCTATTTTTAGATCAGGTGGTATCAGAGCATAATTTGTTTTTCTCATGTGTTTGCCATTGATAGATTGAGATTTAGCTGTTGGTATTTGTGCAAGTTTTGTGTTGAAGTTTGATATCTTGCAAGGATGGAGGAAGCTTCAAACATTGGTAGTTCTCATACATCTTCAAAATCCAAGTTCTTTGACAAAGAGATATTGAAGGAGATTCTAACCATGAGATATGCGATGAAAGAGATGTGTGAAGATAGAAAGGAGAGCATTGCCCTTGAAGAGTAGTTGATGGCCATGAAGGAGGAGAAAGACCAGCTTCTTCAAAGGTTGCATGAGATGGAGATTCAACTCCATGAGGCAAGGGAAACCCTTACCAAGTACATGCATGAACATAAGGTATGAAATGTTAGTTTATCTACAAATTCCTCTAAAGATGAATGTTTTGGTGTTTTTGAAAATCACACAAGAGGAATAGGGTCCAAGTTATTGTTAAAAATGGGCTATGAGGGTAAAGGTTTGGGCAAGCATGCACAAGGCATTGTTGAGCCTATTGTTGTTGAAGAAAGACCCAAGTATTGTGGTCTTGGATATGACCGAAGAGATGGAGCAAATTCCAAAGTTGAGGAGACAAAGGAAAAAGTTCCAAGAACAAATTTTGTTTCAAGTTCACCTCGTCAAGAAGACTATAAATGTGAAAGTTCAAGAACTTTTGTTGAAAGTTCAATCCCTCCAGCATGCAAGGCTTGTATTCAAGATGAATGCGAATGTGTGAAACGAAAGAGTTGTGACAGTGATGAGGACAAGAACAGTGTTGTTGGTCTTCAAAGGAGAGCTTGTAACTCTTCAGATTCACCTCCTCAAAGAGGCAATAAAGGTGAATGTTCAAGGTATAATTCTGCTTATCATTCAGTTGCTTTAGATTATGTTAAGCATGATAAATTTTTATGTAAAAATGGAAGAAAAAGTCCATGTACATATTGTGGTTTATATAACCATCATGTTTCAAAATGTTGGAAAAGATTGACCAATTTCAGAAAACTTTATAAGCAAAGACAACGTGAAAAGAGGATGCAAAAGATTTGCACTCATTGTCAGAAGAGGGGTCATCTCATTGACCAATGTTGGACATTAAATCCAACCACTCATCCACAACACAAGAAGCAATTGGATAAAGATATTGGCAAGAATGGAAGAGGATATTCCATCATCGATGTGAGTCAAGATCATTCACAAGAGGATGATTTTTAGCAGAGAAAGTCACCGTTGAGTTGGCTTGGTAAGAAATGGTTGGATTTCCTGAGAAAGTAAGGCTTGCATTTTCTGTTGTAGATTCATATTTCAGCCTTATGTATGCATTTATGTTGAGAGTATGACAAGTTGCAGCAGTTTATCATAACTTTTTTGATGCAAGTTTGCATGTGAATGCAATTCGTTTGAAGGCATTTTTGTTGTTGCACAACTTCGCCAGGAGGATGTAAAAGATGGATACGATGTTCATTTTTTATAGCCATATATCTTTTTCATATTCAGCTCTTATGTAACCATATGTTTTGGGTTTATGTACTTATGTTTGTACTGGAAGGACAGTTGAAGAGTCATGCACATGCATTTATTTTTGTGTATGTATAAGCAGTGAACCTGGTGATGGTTCATCATGAATGATTCATCATTGTAACATGATTGTGTATCATGTATGTCGACATGTCAGATTGGGAAGGTTGATATGTTCCAAATGAGTTTCGACTTGTGTCGATGTTGTCTTGACGACTATGTGTGTCGATCATGTTTTTCGACTTGTGTTTAGTCGATGGTGTTTGTTGGCTTGTAAGTTGATTTTGAGTACACCGAGATGTAGAAAAACACCATGTGCTTTGATGAATTACAAGATGCGACAGTTTGTTTGAAGAGCAAAAGACTTTGTTGGCATCATTTTCAGTCTNATTGATTGTTTTCTTGGCTTGTGACAAGATGTCACAGGAAAGTTTTTGCAGCCATTGGAGAGCGGATTGTGTTGACATCAAAGAGTTCACAAGAGGGACATGATTCTCAGTGGGAAGGTTGGCAGTCTTCCAAGCACAAAGAGAACAATAGGTCAGCAACAGCTAGAGAACAGTGGTTGAAGGACATAGTCAGTTGCAATGCAAGGCATGTCAAAGTATACAGGTGATTGTCGAAAAGACTTTTCAAGTAGAATCAGTTGATAGAACTTGAAAGAAGAAGAGTATTGAAGCTCAAATAGATAATCATAAGCTTTTGTGGGTCCAAAAGCCTTTCAGTGGGAAGGCGTGATCAAAATTTGGACCAGGGGTCAAATTTTAGCTCAAAAATCAACATTCTTGGAATTGCCTCAAAATGAATGACAGAGTATCCCTCATCATCACGAACCCAACGCAACTCGTTTGGGTTCAAACGGACATCAAGAGCGAGAGATATCGCGATCTGTTCGAATTGCAAACAGGTAAAAAAAAAGGACGTTGACTGGGCAGTCCGTACAGGCTGACGTGGCAGAGGTCGTACGATGATGTGGTAGTGGCCGTATGGTGACATGGAAGTTGATGATGTGGCAGTTTTAGATTGGAAAATTTGGGCGAATCACGTTGCGACACATGGAATTTATTGGGCAAATGGCGTGGTGCCACGTGGCCCAGTCATGGGCTGCCACGTGGCACCGTTGTATTGGTTGTTTGTTCCAAAATTTTATGGTGTCCATGAGGATCAAACCCTGGACCTCCCCCTTTTGGCAGCACTTTGGTAGTGTGTGGGCTACCACTAGCCCACACGGTGTTCCTTAATATACATATGTATTTAAATTTATTTAAATTTAAACTATTGTATGTTGGTGCGGGGGTCGGGCTGGGGCTTAGCACCAGCCCACGGTTGTCTCATACCCATGTGACCATTATGTAAAAGGAGGTTTGACGCGCACGGGAATTGTTTTAAAAAAATATTCAAAGCTCCGGTCATATGTATTACCACATGACCGTGTTTTTGGCGTGTGTTTTAAACAAGCCCCCGCTCTTATGAATCGACCCATATGCCCTTAACCTTGGCACGTGGGGGGTAAGTTTGGTTTTTAACAAACGGTTAACACATCCGCCCGCCACTTGTCATGCCCAGGTTCAATCTTGGAACCTATCCTTTTTTTTGTGTGGGGAACGAGGTTATATGACCCATATGTCCACGGGCTTGGCGGTTAGGGGTCTAGGCACGCCTAACCGTTCTACAGTTTGATCCATTTTTCAGTTATGCTCAGTGCTGGGTTTAAGCACGTGTTTTGGAGCGTGTTCTTGGTTCAACGTATAGGAGGTACGTTTTGGCGAACCAAAGACAACAAGTTTGAAGGAAGAGAATGGCAGGAGGCCTATCTTCTTCATTTTTTGGCTGAATGAGGTGCCGCAAAAGCCCATCTAGGGGTTTTTGGATGTTCTGAATCCACTGGCACTGTTTTCATAGCCATTTGAAGACTTCTTTTGCAGGTTTTTAACCATTGAAGTTTCAGAGAGATCTAGGGAGATTGAAGCCCTCATTGATTGAGGACATGTTTTGGTGAGTCCAAGTTTGTTTTCTGTGACTCAATAGTCATTTTTGGCTAATTGTTATGCTCTGAACACATTGGGACAGGTTTCAGAGGCTTTTGAGGACTTTTTATAGGTGTTTTTTCCAAAGAGAATCTCAGTGAAGCTTATGGCCACATGTAGAAGAGGTCATGCCCGGATGAGCCATGATCCGTTTTCAGGGTTTTATTAGTCATTTTTGGGGTTTTTATGTATTCTTATCCCAATGGTACAGTCTGTTTTTCCATTGGATTTGAGAAGCAGCTTGTAAAAGAATCTTTGAAAAATTAATCCCAGAGAGCCAAGTCCATTGATGGAGGCTCAAGGAGATGTAGCTCGGAGAGGGGTGAACTCCTTTATCATGTTGTTCTTGTTGTGAGTTTGATGGTTTATTTTCTGCAATTTGTGTTGCTATGTATTTATTTAAAGTACAAATTTAACCATTTACAAGAACATTTCCTCACACATAAACTTTTAAATGAAGAAGCATAAACTTGGCACATAATCTATCTTGCCTTTTTTAACACATGAAGCAAGGTCCTGTAAAGTTTATTTTAATGAAGTAGAGGGTGCTTGCATAGCATAACAAGTCAGCCTTCTATTTTCATCTCAGGTCTTCATTAAGTGGTATCAGAGCACATAAAAATTTATTTTCTTTCTGTAGCAGAGAAAAGAGGAGAAATTTCTCAGCCATGTCGTCGAGGAGAAGAGACGGGCCAATGCCAATGCCTGATCTAGCAGTGGAGAGGGAAATGCGCGAGCTACGTGCCAGGGTTGATGCCATGGAGACAACACATAGGCACACCGTTAATGCTGGAGATATCAGTGAAGCTGAAAGTGAAAATGAAGTTGGACATAAAGGAGAAGAAATGGCAGTCAAAGATGTTGCGCATGAACGCCTATTCAGGGTTGTTGCGAGGATAGGTGCCAGAGAAAAAATGAACATTCCCATGTATGAGGGAAACTTAGATGTTGAAGAGATTCTATACTATATTAGAGCTCTAGATAAATATTTTGACTATGAGGATGTCGAGGAAGACAAGAAAGTCAAACATGTTGTCACTAGACTTAAAGGATATGCAGCACTATGGTGGGATGAACTGTAAGCTGACATCAAGAGTTGGGATAGAATGGTTGCAAAGATGAAGGCCAAATTCATACCCAAGGATTATCAAATCACTCTATTTCAGAGGATGCAAAATTTGAGACAGAAGCCGATGTCAGTGAAAGAATACACTAAGGAATTCTACAGGATAAACATCAGAGTAGGTCATCGGGAAAGCGATGATGAAAAGGTTTCCAGATACATGAATGGTCTGCAATATGACATTATATATGAGATGAGCATGGTGATCATTCAAAATGTGGAGGATGCTTATTAGATGGCTCTGAAAGATGAAGAGAAGTTGAGCCGAAAGCAAGGTCAAAGAGGCCGACGTAGAAGTCAAGCCAGAGGAAAAACAATTGTCCAAGATAAGACTCAAAAGCCTAAAGAAGAGGGAAAGAAACCTCAAACTCAAACTGAGAGAGGGGGAAGCTCATAGAGAGGGCAGTATGATGATAGAAATACTTTTCCTCTAGCTAAAGGAAGAGGAAGAGGCCAAGGAGGTGAAGTGAAATGTTTTTTCTATGGGAAGAACAGACATAAATCCTATGAGTGTCCAGATAAGAAGAAAGAAGGTGGTGAAACTCACATTTCCGAAGCTCAAGGATGAAATGTTGAGGCAGAAGATGCTGAGGGAAGAAGATCCTTAATGATGAGGAAAGTTCTCTTAACGCCAGAGAAGGAGGTAGAGAACTCACCCCAAAGGAACAGACTATTTTGGACTACTTACAAGACCAAAGACAGAGTATGCAAAGTCATCATGGATAGTGGTAGCACAGACAATCTCATTTCTACTGAGATGGTAGAAAAGTTGGAGCTGGAGACTGTTGAACATCCAAGCCCATACAGAGTTTCGTGGCTACAAAAAGGACATCAGGTAAATGTCACTAAACAATGTTTAGTTGAATTTGAAATAGGAGGATATAAGGATGAAATATTATGTGATGTCATTCCCATGGATGTTTTTCATCTATTGCTGGGTAGACCATGGCAATATGATAGAGATGTGATTCATGATGGGAGAAAGAACAGATACACCCTGGAGAGAAATGGGAGGATGCACATGTTGCTGCTGATTAAGGGAAAAAATGTGAAACCAAAGGTAAGCAACACTATACTTCTCATGAGTGGGAAGGAAATTCTTAAGGAGGTTAATAAGAAGGAAGACACACAATTTATTGTGGTCAAGAAGCCAAAAATTGTTTTGGCCAGTACAAGAGTGGATGATTTACCAGAAGAAATCCAGAAGTTGCTGGAAGAATTTGTTGATATAGTAGTGGATGAACTACCTTGTTCGTTGTGACCGATCAGGAGTATAAGCCATCATATCGATCTTATACTTGTATCCAGTTTACTAAAAAAAGCTGCGTACAGGTTGACGCCGCAGGAGAATGAAGAAGTCAAGAGGTAGGTCCAGGATTTAATGGACAAAGGATTGGTTAGAGAGAGCTTGAGTCCACGCGCTATTCCAACAGTTCTTAGCCCAAATAAAGATGGAGGCTGGAGAATGTGTACCGACTCAAAGGAAATCAATAAGATTACCATCATATACAGATTTTCATTTCCAAGGATGGATGACTTGATGGATTGCTTGAGTGGAGCAAGATTCTTTTCAAAGATTGATTTGAAAAACGGGTATCATCAGATTCGAATGAGAGAAGGTGACGAATGGAAGACAACATTCAAGACAAATGAGGGGCTGTATGAATGCCTTGTTGTGACATTTGGCTAAATGAATGCACCCATTACTTTCATGAGATTGATGAATGAAGTCCTAAAGGATTTTATTGGGAAATTCGTCATCGTATATCTTGATGATATACTGATTTTCTGCAAAACAAAAGCATAACACTTGAAGGATTTAGCTGCAGTGATGAGGAGATTACAGCAAGAGAAATTGTTGATTAATATGAAGAAGTCATCATTTATGAGGACATAACTCATTTATTTGGGTTTTGTTATCTCTGCAAATGAGTTAAAAATGGATCCAGATAAGGTAGAAGCGATTAAGAATTTGCCATCACCGAAAGGTGTGTTTGAAGTTCGAAGATTCCATGGTTTAGCTAGTTTCTACAGGAAATTCATCCAAAATTTTAGTGGAATTAGCGCACTGATGATGGATACAGTGAAGAAAAGACATAAATATTTTCATTAGATAGAGGAAGCAGAGAAAAGTTTCAATCAGCTGAAGAAGAAGATCACGGAGCAGCCAATTCTGGTTTTGCCATATTTTAGCAAGACATTCCAGGTCAAGTGTGACACGAGTGGATTTGCAATTGGATTGGTCTTGAGCCAATATGACAGACCGATCACATATTTCAGTGAGAAACTGAATGAAGCGAAGGTCAAATACTCAACATATGACAAGGAATTATATGCGGTCATACAAGCACTGAAGAAATGGAGACACTATTTGGTTCCTAAGGAGTTTGTTTTGTATAGCAATAATCACGCTTTGCAATTCATGACTCAACAGGACAAGTTGAACCAAAAACATGCTAAATGGGTTGAATACATGCATCATTTTACTTTTGTAATTAAACATATTTCTGGAAGTGCTAACAAAGTTGTTGATGCTTTGAGAAGGAAATGTTTGCTTATGCAAGAATTCAAAGTCAAAACTTTGGGTTTTGATACCCTCAAAAAAATGTACAGGGATGACCTAGATTTTAAGGAAGCGTATGAGGTGTCTGAGAATCCAATTCGTAGGGACAGAAACCAATGGACTGAATATATGATCTAGGATGGATTATTATTTAGGGCAATTAGCTATGTGTTCCAAAATGCTCCATGAGGGAGAATCTGCTGAAGGAAAAACACAGTGGAGGATTGGTCGGACACTTCGGTCATGATAAGACGTTCTCAAAATTGAATGGCTTATATTTTTGGCCAAGGATGAGAACAAATGTTAAGAAATTTGTGGACAGGTGCAGAATTTGTCAACACACAAAAGGGAAAAGGTAGAACACAGGGTTATACCAACCATTACCCATACCAGAAAGGCCATGGGATACAGTGAGCATGGATTTCATATTGGGACTGCCAAGAACGCAAAGAGGCTATGATTAAATCTTTGTGGTAGTCGATAGATTTTCCAAGATGGCACATTTCATACCATGCCAGAAAACCAGCGACACAACTCATATTGTGAACTTGCTTTTTAAAGAAGTCGTCAGACTTCACGGCTTGCCAAGGATTATTGTTTCAGATTGGGATGCCAAGTTCATAGAACATTTTTGGAGGAATTTATGGAAGAAGTTGGGGACAAGTTTGTCTTTTAGCTCAACTTATCATTTTCAGATGGATGGGTAGACAAAATTTGTGAACAAAAGCTTAGGAGATTTGTTGAGGGGCCTAGTGACTGAACACCACAGTCAGTGGGATCATATTCTGCCACAGGCGGAATTTCCTTACAATGATTCGTTTAACAGAAGCACAGGGAAGAGTCCATTCCATATTGTATATGGAATGTAGCCATGGGGAGTTTCTGAATTGAAATATTCAGAACGAAATGAATTCAGAAGTACTAGTGCAGAGGACTTTGCAGAAGCAATGAAGGAGCTTCACAGCCAAATCAAGAAGCAATTGCAGAGTTCAAATCAAGAATACAAGTGCAGAGCAGATCAAAACAGGTGACAACTTCAATTTGAAGTCAGTGATATGATTCTTGCACATCTGAGGAAAGAAAGGTTCCCAAGGGGAACATATAACAAACTGAAAATGAAAAATATTGGACCATGCAAGGTCATGAAGAAATTTGGGGCAAACACATATGAGATTGAATTATCCGATGGGATCGGAATTTCACTGATATTCAATGTTGCAGATTTGTACCCTTACAAAATAGGAGCAGATGATGAATAGACAGAGGTTCAGTGGACCAAACAAATGCCTGTAGCTGAAAAGCCACATGTGGAAAGTATAATTGACAAGAGAGTCAGTAGGAAGACCAGGAGAAAAGAGTATTTTGAATACTTGGTCAAGTGGAAAGGACATCCAGTTGAAGATGCTAGTTGGGAAGATGAATCAGAAATTCATAAGCATGGATAGGTCGTGAAAGAGCTCATGAATAGGAGTTCATGAAAATTTTCAAGCAAGAGAGTATGATGCAAGAGCATCGTCAGCAGCCAAATGAGCGTGAAGGCGGAAGACAACTGGAAGACCACCAGTGCATGTTTTTGAAATGTTTTTGAAGCATTAATGTAATGGTTAAAGGGAAGCGTACTTGCATATTGTAAACAGATCATGAGCGATTCACTCTCATCTGTAGAATGTAGAGGCATTTATGCATAGTTAATGAAAGTAGGTAGGTTTGAATTAGAGATTAGACAATTTATAAGAGCAGGAGGGAAAACGGATATGGACACCCTCGTCTTTGTATTATGACATTCAATAGAACATTAGCATAGAGTGGTAGCAGAGAGAGTTGTGGAGAAAGACCCATGTACAGAAGCTTTGAATTAATATATGGAGCTTTGAATCAGACTCATGGTGTTATGATGTTTTTTGTTTATACATGGTGAATGGTATGCTTACAGTTGTTTTATTCTCTCTGTTATGCATTTGATTTAATACTGTGTGTATGTATGATTTCATGTTGAATGTTTGAATTCTGAGAGGGAGAGAGAGAATGAGTTTCAATTGTTTCTCTTCCTGAGTAAGAGAAGTTCCTGCAAGGAGTGCAGTGAAGAGTCCGCAAGGAGTGTGTTGACAAGGTTTTCGAGTTTACTTCTGGAAGATTAGGAGGGATACCATTGTTCTCATTCTAGCAGAAGTGAAGGTGAGGCAAAGAAGTTGTGCAAGGTGTGCGTAGGCTGGTTGGAAGCTAGAACTTATCAACCAAGGGGAGAGTTGAAGGATTGTTGTTGCAGAAAGCGCACAGAGATGAAAGGTCAAATACCCAGGAGGATTTGACAGTTTGCCGCAAGGGGTGCGAGAAGGAACCCTTTTGGAGGCTTGAGTTTGTAGGTGAAATCTCAAGAGGGTCAGGACCTTTGGAAATACCCAAAGGGAGACAGAGATTGAAAACGTCTCACAAAGGTTAAGTTCTAGTGAAAGAACATTTGGTTTATTTTGCAAGAGTTGTCAAGGAGGAAATGAGCGGTCGAAATTCTCTATAGAGGATTCACGAAATAGAGAGGACCGTAGGATCCAGGAGAGTTGTGGAGAAGTTAACCATTGGATCGAACAGAGGCTTATTAGTCTTTGACCCTGTGGAAAGTGCCATTTCAAATTTCGAGGTCTAGAGGTGATAGAGGGATGGAAATCTGAGGTTCGTTCAAGTTCCAAAAGCCGAAAAGCTTGGAGTGATAGGTGGCAAGAATCTGTGTCAGAGATAGAGGATAGTGGAGAAGACAGGTGGCGTACCTTTTTCCAGGCGGAGTCAAGACTTTGTTGACTGTTTCGGGGCTTGATAGGTTGGAGATCCGAAATAATTGCATCAGGATTCGCGAAGATACGAAGCCCAAAACTCTGAATCGGCAAAAATTCCCATAGGGGAGCCAATCTTTGTTGAACGCATCGGGGTTCAGCATTTCGGTATTTTCGAAGACAAGAGACAGGGGTTCCTTGTTCTGGGATTCCTGAAATTGTGAAACGCGATACAATTGTGGAGGAGGACGGGGCCAAACATTTCGGTGAATTGACATTTCATGTTTTGGCAGTAGAGGGCCGAGAAACTCAACAATAGGGATTGCGAAATTACGAGACCCGAAGTTATGAATTAGCGAAGGGCACGACGCTATTGTGGTCAAGGATATTTGGGTTGGCGCTTGGTGTTTGTTCACGCAGGCTCAATTCATAAAGACCTGTGGATATGCCGTCAAGGTATGAGATATTCCCCGAAGGGAAATCGAAGAGTCAATTTGACCCAAGGGAAGATTTAGATCGATCCTACGTGGACCTCGACTTGAGGGTTCAGGGGTCTGCATTAAAACGATACTCCACAAGACAATTAAACACAACTCTTTGAATATGTATAATCTGTGAACGAGACAACAAATTGATACTTGAAACAGTGACCACATTGTGATAATGTTCAGGGAAATTTAGTAGGTCGTTGGGCCTGTTTTTAGTAGGAGTGTAGTGTGGCTAACTAACCTAAGAAGAGAACCAAAGAATTTTTCTCAAATGATAGTCGAAACAAATTCAAAAGTTAAATGAAAAATCTGCTAATAATTCCAGAGGCAGTGACCAGTAAGTTCGCCATTGTTACACTTATATAAATCTATTAGCTGCAATAACCATTCTAGAATTCACAAGAACATTAAGGAACTTTCCCACTTGAATGTAGAATTTAAAATCACAGTTTTATGGTGATGTTTTCCAAAACATTATGTGAAATTAATCTTAATATAGTTACAAATACAATCTCAATGAGAATACTGTAACCGACGACGAAGAATTGAATATGTTCTTCAGCGAATGACGTTCTCTTCCTTCTTCTGCTCGCTAATAGTTGAGACTTCATCGGTACCTCCCAGCCAATGCTAGGGGTACTCTTCTTCCCCCTTATCCCCCCGAATCACAAAGGGGACACACACACAAAATAAAAAATACTCTAGCTCGAAGCTTGCCTCATAAGGTAGAGCCACCACTCTCTCTCAAGTTGTGTATCCGAACTCTCACAAGTAAAACCAGTCAAAAATAATTTGTCATTATAACTTTATCAATAATCTTTGTGATCCATTTTACCTCTAGGCCATTTTATTTATAGGAGTTTCCTTAATGACACATCCCCACTTGCAAAATTAATTCACTTTTTAATTAAATAAATTAGAATTATTTTCCCCTTACACTTATCACCCTCTCCCCAAGTTGCACAAGTATATACATATTATATTTTAATTAAAAGTCAATTCCCCTCACCTTTCCTAAATGTGCTCCTTAAATCACTCCTAGCTGCCTCTTTATTCCCCATATTCTCATTTAATGACTGATGCCTTACTCAATCTAAGTTGAGTTAAACTACGCGTCTTCTTCTAGTTAAACTAGTGGTAGCTAGACTCTAGATACCATTCTATGCATACACAATTTCTCTCATAATTTATTCCTTTATTATCTTAAATTCCAATTTGGTATTTCTTGCACACATGCGTATTAAATCCAATCTTTACATTTATTTTATTTTTCTTAATTCTTAAATTGTTTTACATCATTCCATTTTAATTTAGTTAATAATTTAGTTTAACCTCATTACATAAACTTAGACTTAGGCTTAATTTTTTTTGAATAGGTTTATACTTTTACTGAGATTTAAAATTAATAAATTACTCATCAATTATTCATATTTGACAAGGCCTAAACTTTTTTTTTTTTTGATAATTATTCTTTCAAGGTTTTCTAGGCCACTTAGATTCATTGACTCAAGTTTTATTTATGCAATGCTCCCTTCAAGACGCACTCTGCGCTCCAAGGGTGCCACTCGCCTTTTACTGGTTTTGGTAGTTGTCCAACCCTTGGAGTCAATACTCCATTCAAGCGACCTTGTGAGAGACTAATGGATACTAATGAACAAGGACTCTTCCTTATTTCATACCCCTTAGAATATTCATGAGCGACTGTCTCAGTCTGTCGTCATGACATCGTGGAACTCTTGAACTAGGTAATCGTTAAAATACAATTCAAGCCACAACAAGAGTGCTAGTAGGCTGTGACAGGGACGCTGCCACACCTATCCCTCAATAATTGGTCTATGTGCATGGCCCCTTTACTCCTTATGTGAGTCAGATTAGCAAGGTCAGCCTGCATCCATCTACGAAACACTATCAATGATCTATATACAAAATCATAATAAAATTTATTGTATGTCACATATGCATAAATGAAATACTCAAACCAATACAATCCACTCCCTGACTCAATCGGGAGTCCCAAGAGGTCCATTGATTCCATCGGCATCCACAATCTGTCAAGTGTCGTGCACACTCAGGGGAAACTCGTCAATAGAATCTATCAATACATATATATCAATTAACATTAAATCTCAGCCATCAACATCATCATTAAAATCCATAAATGAAATATATAACCATGTACTATAACCGGATCACTTGCACGCAAGTGTCCTCAAAAAATAAGTCGATAACATGTATTCACAAGAGTGGAATATTACATGTAAATATGTTTTTCCTCTCCTTTCTTAAATAAAGGAAATACTTTTAGATTATATATACCACAAAAGATATAACTTAATGTCATATGGAAAATGCATTGTAATAAATATAGTTTGACATTCCTCACAAGATAAATTTACATGTATAACTATTATGATATCTATAAAAGAAATTACAACCATACTCCAAAATTTTAAATTTGTTATATTTTCATTACACATTTTTTTAACTATTTACTTCTCTTTTATATATATATATATATATATATATATATATATATATATATAAACAACAACATTGAAAAACTCTCATAAACTATGTAAAAAGATTAGTAAAAATATTAATCGGTACTTAAATACCTATATATTCCTCTACTTCCTTTTTTTAATTCCTTGCAAATATTTTTCCTATGCAATATAGTTTCAAATTATTAAAAAAGTAAAAGTGTTAATAGAACGTCCTTCTCCATTAGATTTGTTTCACTTATTAAATGTTTCTTTTATAAATGGTTAAAATATGAGCACTATCTTGTTTGAATCCATATTTTCAAATATGAACCCGATTCAATGTTCTTCGGTCATTAGAGTGACTAGGAGCAAACTTAACAATTGAATTTGCTACTAGTCCTTTAGATGGCATGAACACACAATCAGGCTAAGTGATGTGGGGAATCCTATTCATGAGCGAAGTTCTACACACAAGGTGTGAAATACAAATCTTTCATGAATTTTTCATTAAGAAAACTCAAGTTTATATAGCTTTACACAAATAAAACCAACTAAACAAACATAGAGAGAAAATCTTAACAAGATCCTAAAAACTAATGACTAAATAAAATTTAAGAGAGATATTTAGAGATAATATCTCAACTAATGCATGAAAATAGGAAAGCTTCATCACTCCAAACCACATTAATACTCTCTTATAACAATGATAATGTGATATGCTAAGTACACATGCTAAGAAATAAGAATATACTAAGAACCATAATCTCTCTCATTCCTCCCAACAATAGAAGCATTGGTCTTCAATGATTTCATGAGAGAGAGAAAATGATGTTGCATATAGAGTTGAGAAATCCAACAATATTGATGTGGAAGATAATTCAAAAAATCATGCTGAAAATCATTGAAAACCTGAAGGGAAGATTCAAGTGGTGAATGATGTTGAACTAGGTTGCGAACCAATGAAAATAGGCTACCAAATATGAACTTCTAAGAAAGGAGAGAACTTTGTACCAGGTGAGAAACTTTAAAGTTTGTAGATTGCCTCCCAAGATGGTGTCTACATGCAACTAATAATGATGAGAAAGAACAAAAAATTGAAGAGGTGTACAATAGTCCTCTAAAAATATTGAATGAACCTGGAGTTGCAAATCTAGAACACAATGATGTTGTGGATAGGGTTTCTCTATAAAAGTTAAAGAATGTTCCTTCACTATAAGATCAACCTGATGTGGTATTTCACGTGTACCATGGATAAGACACTTAGTGTTCTCTTTATGAAATATATAAGTGTCGTTTAATACATCATATTGGGCCTTTCAATCATAATGATAATGTGGAAAACATTTTTAAATTGGGATCTAATATGGGTATACGCAGTGCAATTCAAGATTAAGTGTTTATCATCTTCTACCTGCTTAGTGTCACAAAGGTGACATTAGACATATTCTCTCGTCCCATGGTGTTTTCGGAGTTGTGCAACACCCAACTTCAGTATGTAGCTTGTGAGAGTTTTTTCTTTTAGCAATGTTGATTTTATTATTTTCATTTTTCAAAACTAATAGGTAATTTTCATCTTCTAAATTGGGGTTGGCCACCTCCTTGTAGTATCTTAATTTCATTTTATCCACTAATTCTTTATCACACTACATAAACTCCTTAAATTTAAAAGTCATGGTATTTGTAATATTATCGATATTCTACATGATAACTTCTTCTTGTATTCCCGAATGATTTAGCCAAGATTTAACATATTTATTCCATCCCTACTTGAGCCATTGGTGGTTTTGGCTAGAGTTTAAAGCAATTTTTGTGGAGCCTTCTGTCATCCATGTTGTCTATCTTGTTCTTATATATATATATATATATATATATATATATATATATATATTATTGTTTTATTTTCTGCTAGTTTTGTAGACGCCCCTATGCATTGTTGTTATCAGGGAGCACCGATATGCATTTTATTTTTTTTAAATAAAAACAATATTTTAGAATTTATATTAATAATGGTTATTGATATGCTTTATTTTGTCAACATCGGTGAATTATGTTTTGGAGGGCACTGATGCATTCTTACTATTGAGGTTAATTGGTGTAAAAGCCTTCACAAAAACCTACAGCCACTCACCTCCGCTAAAAACCTCCACTATAAACAAATAAGGGATGATTTTTTCGAGGAGGTTCTGTAAAAGCCTCTGCTACAACGTATTTTCCTTGTAGTGAGAAATTCTTGGCAAAGACAATATATATTGCATGTTATTTGATCAACCAATCAACTACATCAACATTGGTTGATAAGACTCCTTATAAGGCATGTATTGGTAAGAAACCCTCTCTTGTACATCATACATTTTTTTGTTTTGATGCTTATGTGCATGTTTCAAAGGACAAAATCAATAATTTGGACAATAAAGTAGTGAAATGTATATTCATTGGTTATAAATATGGAGTTAAAGACTACAAAAATTAGAATTTAGTAATAAGGAAGACTATTTATACTTGTGATGTGACCTTCAAAGAAATTAAAAGTACTCCCAAGCATCAATATGAACCAAGATAAGAAGAAGTAGATAAAATAAAGTTTGATTTGGAGAGTGGATAATTTGACTCAAGGGATGAGGATGAGTCACTATGAGTTAGATGAAAAGGAGGAACCACAAACCTTGGTCTTGAGGAGATATGTTCAATTAAGAGGGAAAGTAAAAATGTATAGTCCATTAGATTTTATTTCTACCTTTTCTTATTAGCAATTACAAAGATAATTGATTCTAAGGAGGGTAAACTATGGAAGAAGATCATAGTTTAAGAAATGTAGGCCTTGGAAAAAAATGAGGCATGGGACTTGCTCAAGTTGCTCAATGGAATAAAACACATTGATAGCATATGTATGTTCAAGAATAAGATCAATGCAAAATATAGAGTGGAGAAGTACACTGATCACCTAGTAGAAAAATGATATTCCCAAGTGGAGGGAGTAGACTTTGGTGAGATTTTATCTCCTATTGCAAAATTGACTTCCATTGGGTTTCTATTGTCTCTTGCTACACCATTTAATCTTGAAGTGGAACAAATGGAGGTAACATTAGATATGAGGATTTTGAAAACCAATGTTTTTTCCTTTCATAGGGTATAGGTCACAATATTTGTATGAACAACTCTATGGTTGGACCATTGGAAAGAAACCATATGCCATTTTTTCCAATATAGAGAGTAATGGTCTTTATTCCAAGGATGCTTACCAAGTGTTAGATGAAATTTCTCACTAAAAAGTGTTTGATGAAATTATTTCTTATATGTGTTTGAAGAAAGATTTGTTTGACATTTTTTTATGCAAATCCTAATTTAAAGAAATCTTTTAAGTGGTGGATAATGCCAAGAACAATTTCAGATAATGATAAAAAAAAATTCCATGAATTTCTTAATTTTGTGGGTGAATTATGTTGATTAAGTGGTGGATATCAACTAGAAATTGTGGCTATAAAAAAATATTCATGTTCATTTTAATTTTGGGGGTTTAACAACTTGAGGGAATAATTCTTTTGTATAACCACAACAATGTTAAAGATTAAACCCTTATTTTTGTGTTGTATTTAGAGGGAGGAATGGTGTGCATTGGGAAGTCTTCAACCTCAAAACCCATTTCTTTTATAATAGTGTAACTACTGAACAAAATTAACAACATCCAATATATTTAAGTAAATTAATATCAGATACCCAACAATATTGAATCCAACAACTAGTTAAATGTTAACAACATCTTTATCATTACATTTATAAATAATAAACTTAATAATTTATAACATATTTATATGTTTTTATAAAAGTAATAAATGTTCCTAAAATAGAGTGAAGCAAAAGACAATCGTGTTTTCATAATCCACGTGGTAGCATTCCTGTGGGATTTTATAATACAAGAAGTGGGTTTAAGTTCTCACAAGGGAAGATCTCAACAAGATCCTAAAAATTAACAACTAAATACAACAATAGAGATATTTGGAGATAGGATCTCAACTACTCCATGAAAATAGGAAACCAAGAAAGCTTCATCACTCCAAACCACATTAATACACTCTTACAATAATAATAATAATGTGATATGTTAAGTAGAAATGCTAAGAAATAAGAATTTACTAAGAACCAAAATCTCTCTCATTCCTCCCAACAATAGAAGCAATGGCCTTCAGTGCTTTCAAGAGAGAGAGAAAATGATGTTACATCTAGAGTTGAGAAATCCAACAAGATTGATGTGGAGGCTGATTCAAAAAATTATGATGAAAATCATTGAGAACCTAAAGGGAATAATTAAGTGGTGAATGATGTTGAACTGGGTTGTGAACCAATGAAAAGAGGCTACCAAATATGAACTTGTAAGAAAGGAGAAAAATTTGTAACAGGTGAGAAACTCTAAAGTTTGTATATTGTCCTGCTAAGTTATTGTCTCCATGCTACTAAGGGAGATGAGAAAGAAAAAAAAAAATTGAAGGAAGAGGTGTACAAGAGTCCTCTAAAACTGCTAAATGAACCCGGGGCTGCAAATCTAGAACAAAGTGATGTTGTGGATAGGGTTTCTTTGTAAATGTTAAAGAATTCTCCTTGACTATAAGATGAACTTGATGTGGTATTTCAAGTGTACCATGGATAAGAAACTTTGTGTTCTCTTTATGAATTAGGTAAGTGATATTTAATGCATCATATTGGGCCTTTTGATCATACTGTTAAGGTCAACCATGAAATATACCACACTGATCCATATCAGTCACATCATGAGTTATTGTATCAACAAATTTAACCCAAAATAAAATGAGATAGTGCACATGTGTGTGTGATTCGAGAACATGAACCATAATTCTTCAATCCAAGTGCATAATCATGAGGATGATGGTTTGCTGGAAAGTGTAGTTTATCAATGATGGGTTTGGAAATCAAATTCTCTCATGATCCATTGTAGAGGATACAACCAATGGAGAAAGAAAGGGAGAGATGTGCACATGTTATGAATAAATTATCTCAAGATTTCGAGGGAGTGGAGTTTTGTAGCAAGGTAACTTTATTGAGTCCCTTTAAATATTCATAAATCATGTCTTCACCATAAAATTCAATGGGAGCATCATCATTTTCCTCATTAGGAATCAAATTTTTCTTCTTCAATTTGAAACATTCAAACTTATCATGTCCTTGGTTCTTACAATACTAACAAAACTTAGTAGTAGAAGAAGAAGACGAAGATTAATGTGAAAAATATGATGAACTTGTAGTAGTAGGAGGTGCAAGCTTTGAAGGTGCATATCTGCAAAAACTAGAAGGGGATGATTGTTGTTGAATTATGCGTTAATCTATAAAATTCTCTTCAACTAGTTATGCTTGGTTGTAGGAAGTATGAAATGTAGTGATCTACATATACTTTAATGCTTGATAGAAAATGTTCATACAGTCCACTTTTAAAAGACAATATTTTCAACTATATTAATGATGCCAATAAGAATTCACAATTGGTTGTATTTCTAGCCATGCTACATTCGTCACTAAATGCATGAGTATGATAAGTTTTACACATGTGATGCTATGCAGTTCACTAGCATGGTTATTCCATATAATGCATATGTTTTGTGGTGCCTTGTATAGCATCGGGTTTCATTTAATAACACACCATTCATGGGGCATTTGGTTAGTTGAGGGGCACTGATTCATTCAAGTTCTTAGAACACACTGAAAGGTTTATTATCCGAAAATGGTGTCTCTTCTTAGACATAGGAATAAAAGATGCAGTTTTTTTATGCTCGGTGCTTAGTGATTTGTGAAGTGTCTCGTAATATTTTAAGCACTGACCATGGTGCTTAATGTAATTCACACTATGCACTATGTTTGGGGGAGCATGGTTGGCTTAAAATGTATGGAATCTATAATAACACCGAGGAAGCAACATTGTATAACACTACAAACAAAGTAGCTATAGAAGAAGAGTGAGCAAAGTATTTAAAATGTTATTTAATTTTTGGTAAATTAGATAAGAAATGATTTTAGTAATATTAATTTAATAACTAAAGATAACATATACATATATTTCATGTAGCCTATTTTATTAGGGAGTATATATACCATTAATTTTTATATGAATTTGAGTTTGTATGTGTATTGAAAAATGTTTTGTTACGTTTTTATTTATATTTTTGTTTTGGATTTTCTAATTTTTAATTAATAAATTACAGATCTATTATAAGTATTTTTTTATTTAAATATTTTAAATTATTATTATTAATTAATAAATTAAATGTTTTTCATGATTGTAATTTTTATAAATCTTTTTATTGTTTACATATTTTTATATATTTATTTAATTATTTTAAATAATAAAAATTTTAGTATTTATTATAACATATTATTAAAACATTTTGTGGAATCCATTGATAAGGCATTCTATATGATGTTGTTGGTTCTAATCTAGACTAGCCCCCTCCACAAAACAAAAAAAAGTGAGATCATAACACAATTGGCTACAAATTCTTCTTTATAGAATTTTTTTATAACTTATTACTTTTAAGTGGTGAAAGCTCTTCAAATATTTCATGTTAAGTGGTGAAATTGATTATTTTTCTATCCCTTTCTAATAACATATAATTTTTCTTTTTAGAAAAAAATTGCTTATCCAAAAAAAATATTTATATTCCCTTTCTAATAACATAGATTTTTTTTTTTTAAGTTATATATAAAAAAAATAAAAAATATTTGAAAATCTAAAAATATTTTTTAACACAAATAAATATTAAATAGGTTTTGAATTTAAATAATAAACTTGAAAAAATATTAGAAAACACAATTTTCAAAAATTGAAAAAATGAAAATGTATAGAATAAACTAACATTCTATTTTATCGAACAAAAAATTAGAGACTCTAAACAAAATTCACTTTTTAACATTTTCATTTTCACAAATTCACCGTAATGGACATATAATTCAAATTAAATTTGAAAAATTAAATAAAAATATATATTGTTAAAAATATTTTAAAAAAAACAAACACAAGTTTTTTAATTTTTTTTTCATATATTTTAAGGGTTTTATTTTTTTCATATATTTTAAGGGTTTTGATTGAAAAATACTTAAAATATGAGATTTATATTTCAATAAAAATTGTGACATACTTTCATGGCTTCATTCTCCATGTTAAGATTCCACAACTTTCTTCTTTCCATGTATCTTTTAGATAGGTAATGGGAATATTAGACGTGCGTGATCTTTACTTTGAGGTTATTTTATGGAAAAACAGATAAGTAGTATTTAAAAAAAATATCTAGAAAAAATAGTCATTTTTGTAAATGAGTGAATTTTCTTTTATATTTAAATTTTTTTTTATTTTAAAAATGATATAAAATTTTGTGCAATAAAAAATAAATATATATTAAATATGAGGTTTTTAAAATTTGTAAATTTTTACAGTTCTCTGGGTAGTTCAATATATATTAAATATCCTCTACTTCCTTTTGTAATTCCTCACAAAAAAAAGTGTCAAAGTATATTTTTTCATTGATTAACTATTTCTTTTATAAATGATTAAAATATGAGAACTATCTTGTTTGAATCCATATTTTCAAATATGAACTCGATTCGATGTGGTTGGGTCATTAGAAGGACTAGGAGGAAAGTTAATAATTGACTTTTCTACTAGCCCTTTATATGGAATGAACACACAATCAAGCTAAGTGATGTGGGGAATCCTATTCATGAGTGAAGTTCTACACATAAGGTGTGAAATAAAAATCTTTCACAAATTTTTCATTAAGAAAACTCAAGTTTATATAGCTTTACATCAAGAAAATCAACTAAACAGACTAAGAGAGAAAATCTCAACAAGATCCTAAAAACTAATGACTAAATAAAATTTAAGAGAGATATTTAGAGATAGGATCTCAACTACTACATCAAAATAGGAAAGCTTCATCACTCCAAACCACATTAATACTCTCTTACAACAATAATGATGTGATATTCTAAGTACACATGCTAAGAAATAAATACTAAGAACCATAATCTCTCTCATTCCTCCCAACAATAGAAGCATTGGTCTTCAATGATTTCATGAGAGAGAGAAAATGATGTTGCATATAGAGTTGAGGAATCCAACAATATTGATGTGGAAGACAATTCAAAAAATCATGATGAAAATCCTTGAGAAACTGAAGGGAAGATTCAAGTGGTGAATGATGTTGAACTAGGTTGTGAACCAATGAAAAGAGGCTACCAAATATGAACTTCTAAGAAAGGAGAGAACTTTGTACCAAGTGAGAAACTCTAAAGTTTGTAGATTGCCTCCCAAGGTGGTGTCTACATGCAACTAACAGTGATGAGAAAGAAAACAAAATTGAAGGAAGAGGTGTACAATGGTCCTCTAAAAGTATTGAATGAACCTGGGGCTGGAAATCTAGAACAAAATGATGTCATGGATAGGGTTGGTCTATAGAAGTTAAAGAATGCTCCTACACTATAAGATCAATCGGATGTGGTATTTCATGTGTACCATGGATAAGACACTTGGTGTTTTCTTTATGTAGAAGGTAAGTGTCGTTTAATACATCATATTGGGCCTTTCAATCATAATGATAAGGTCAACCAAGAAATATACAAAAGTGATCCATATCAGTCACATCGCAAGTGATTTTATCCACAAATTTAGGCCAAAATAAAATGAGATAATGCATGTGTGTGTGATATTAGAAGATGAACCATGATCCTTCAATGCAAGTGCACAAGGATGAGGGTGATGGTCTGCTGGAAAGTCTAGTTTATCAATGATGGGATTGGAAATCAAACTCTCTCATGAGCCATTGTTTATGATACAAGCAATGGAGAAAGCATGGGGGAGATGTGCACATGTGATGAATAAATTATCTCAAGATTTCAAGGGAGTGGAGTTTTGTAGAAAGGCGACTTTATTGATTTCCTTTAGATATTCATAAATCATGTCTTCACCATAAAACTCAATGGGATCATCATAATTTTCCTTATGAGGAGACTGTACAATCAAAGTTTTCTTGTTCAATTTGAAACATTTAGACTTGTCATGTCCTTGTTTCTTACAATACTAACAAAAATTATGTGACAACCCCATCCGGTACGACTCCTACGATGTACAACAGGTAAAAGCACCCTTAATTTTTTTTTTTGTGTTTGTGTGTAGGAAGGTAATAATGACATTATACTCAACATCACAACATAATGTCTTAACATAAAATCACATCAAGCACCTGGAAGCAGTGTACGACATTCAACTGACGAAGAATAAGAATGACTACCCACCCGTCCTACCCTGCAATGGTTAGGACCTCCAGGACACATAAGCAATGCTCAAGCCTAGGTTCCCATTGATTTTGACCATTTAAGGTCTCAAGGCTGGCGACTGTTCTGAGGAACAAAGAGGTGTCTACATCCCGCCCAACACAAGTAGACCAAGCCTACTGAGCTAAGCACAATCATCCTAACAACCCCATGCACCCAAAATTAATTACACAAGTAAATAGAACCCTTACAGTGAGCAAACCAAGCACATTAAATGTTTACAAAACCAAGTACAAACATTAATTAAAATGAACAACACCCTCAACGGGAAGCGCAAGCTAAAAACAATTTCGTCAACAACCCAACCATTAATCAAGGCTAAATGGTCAATATCTATTATTTAAATTGGCGTTAATTACAGATCAATTAACCAGTCTGAATTCCCTTAGTCAACGAGTTACCAACCGAACTTAACATGAATTACAACTCAAATTTAGTGAGTCTGAGTTACCATTTAGGCGATATCTATAAATACAACTAACATCAATTACATATCTAATTTAGCAAGTCTAACATTTGCAATCTAGTCTTTACTCATCATACTAATTTTAATATTTATTACAACCTAAATGGACAATTCTATATTAATCTGAATCCCCATCCAACTAGCCATAAACTTGAATAACAACATTAACATCCTTAAAGTGGAATGCTACCATTAGCACTTATGAATAGTTAAACCTCAACATTAGTCTAGCTATAATGACTGAACTAACCACACTAGCTGTTTATTATCATTGAGGAGGAAACTGCCAGCTAATAACAATGTTGTAGCAAATCAACAAGGTAATTACATATTTGTTACATAACAATTTATTACAACAATTAACAAGGCATTTAACATAATGATTAACATAATCAATTAATTGAGCAATAACAGGGTAGTTTGCATGACTATTTTCATAACAAGTAATATAGCACTAACAAGGCAATTATCATGTTAATTAACATAACAATTAATGTAACAGTAGCGAGGCAATTTATATGACGGTTAACATAACGATTAATAGCGCAATAACAAGGAAATTTACATAATTGTTAACCATTTAACTCGCTGTGGCATTTAATCAATAAGTAGGAATCTGCTTACCATTCACAGTGCTGTAGCAATTGTTCTGGCATTTAGTAAGGCAATTAATATAGAATTTAACATTGCAATTAACAAGTCAATTAACTGTAGCAATTGCTCTGGTAAATTCATGGTCATTCCAGCAAGCTCATTCAACATTCTAAAGGCAAAAATCATGGGTAATTACAACAAGCTCTAGCAACATTCTAAAGGAAAAATCGTGGGTAATTATAGCAAGCTCCGACAACATTCTAAAGGCAAAATTGTGAGTATTTAAACAACAATCTAAGTCAATCTTTAAAAGCAAAAACGTGGGTAATTTTAACAGCAATCTCTTCACATTTTAAAGGCAAAAATCGTGGGCAGTTAAACAAAAACTCGGTCACGTTTTGGATGGAAAAATTGTGAGCATTTAAACATCAATCTCAATCACGTTTTGAATGGAAAATTTGTGAGCATTTAAACAACAATCACAGTCTCAATTTAAAAGGGAAAAACATGTACAGGGACACACCAGAAGGACATTCATAGCTATCCGTATTTTAAATATGCATAATGATGTGCCCAAAATGCACCAGAAGTAACTCCATGTTTCCATCATCATTTAAAAGGGCAAAAACAATGGAAAAACACAGACATGGAAATGAATTCGTTTTCCATTGCCAGGATACCAATGCCACACTGATAGTAATACAAAAACGTTTTTCATTTCCTAGACACAAATATAAAATGCAGACAGGAATCAATCGTTTTTCCCATTCCAGGATACCAATACAATGCAGACAGTAATACAAAACATTTTTTTCATTTCCCGAACACCATTATAAAAAACAGATAGGAAATCAAACGTTCTTCCCATTGCTAGAGTACCAATACAATGAAGACAGGAATAAAAAACCGTTTTTCATCTACCGGACCCCAATATAAAATGCATATAAGGAATGAAACGTTCTTCCCATTGCTACAGTACCAATACAATGCAAACAGGAATACAAAAAACAACGTTTTTCATCTCCCGGACACCAATATAAAATGCAGATAGGAAATTAAACGTTCTTCCCATTTCCAGAGTACCAATACAATGTAGACAGGAATAACAAATAAGAACGTTTTTCCATTTCCAGGATACCATTATAAAAATGCAACCTGAAATCAATTTGTTTTTTTTTTTTTTCATTGCCAAAATACCCAAAAATTTGCAGACCAAAAATCAATTCGTGCTTCCAATGCTATAACCCCAATACAACACAAACAATAGTAAGAGAATGCAAGGATCCAATGGGAAAGGTCATGGAATGATTGTTGGGATTTGTATCAGTCAAGGCATAGAGAAAACCAACTAGGACACCAGATAATCCACATGCAGAGGTCGTTGCCAGATGGCGGAATCCACAATCATCCAGGGATAAACATCAAGGGTAGACGGCTAATAGGTTCATCCTTTGCTCATCATCCTCGCACATAAAAGAAGGGCGTTGAAATCCATAGTTCTTTTAACGCTAATGCGACGACCGTAGATCAAGCTCTTGGCCGACTGCTCAGGTGAGGACTAGTGAGCTATGGATCAAAGCTAAACAACCACGAAGGCCACAATCAACACAACAAGGTAGTCAAGACGTGCGGGAAAATGAAGCCATGGGAGTCAAACTACCATCGAGCTAGGCTAAGAAAATTTTAGAAAACCATCTAGACAATCAGTTCACTTACCCAAGTAAAAATGCAGATTCAGCATAAGTTCTAAAACAATTTACCATACAAAATGAAGAAAGTGTATCGTTGCCTATTCGGAGTGGATGTCCTGCGTGCTCCTTGCAACTCCCGCGTGCCAACTATCGAGACTTCACCAGTACCTCCCAGCCAATGCTAGGGGTACTTTTCTTCCCCCTTAGCCCCCCAAGCTACAATGGGGCCACACACTCACTATCCATAGATTTCGACTAGCTCCCAGCTCGCCTCGCAAGGCCGAGCTACCACTCCTCATCGAGCTGAGTATCCTAACTCCCACAAGTTAAGTCAATCAAGTAGATATTTCTGCAGCGTAACGTTACGCAAACAAATGAGATCCAACCTCCATCTCCTCCCTTCATTATATAGAGTTTCGTGGTTCCTTACTTTCCTAAAATCTTGTTTAGTTAAGTTTTTAAAATTTAATTCCTAAAAATTCCTTCCCGTACAAGTGTCACCCATCCCCTTCATTCCTCCGTAAATTAATTTCTTTAATTAATTAATTATCTTTATTTCTCTCACCCACATAGAGTTACTACTAGAATCACTCCTACG
>JASDQU010687083.1:51918-64039 GCA_032191745.1 Picea mariana | reverse complement strand
TAATACTTGTGATGTGTCATATTTTCATTCACTTTTTTCCTCGATGTTTTCATTTAAATTTTAGTTGCACTGTAGTTCTTATCATATGAAAATATTGTAAAATATAATATTAAAATAATTTCAAAAGAATTAAAAGAACAAGAATTAAAAAATACAATTGTTTTCTATAACATCCCATTTCATACATATGCACAACAACATGGAAGTCCATATCATACACAACCTTACTACAAGAAAAACAATAGATCAATTTTTTTCAATCAACATCAATATACTAGCATATTGTCTAACCATTTGTAATGAAGTTTAAACCTATTTTGAAACTACCATACCATTTAAAGAATACTGTGTTGGCATTCCATGATTTTTCTTTTTTCTTCTGTGGTTTTTCTTTTTTCTTGGATAATTCCTTTGAAATTTCACTCACTTCATAGTCCATGATTTCTGAAAATAAAAATAAAAAACTATTACCAGAACTTGAAATTATTGAAGACAACATAAATTTATAAATATTATCATTTCTTGCGACATTGTACTTGTAACAAAATGAACTAGAACCATGACAATCATTTGAAAAAAGATATTGCTAGAACATAAATTGCATCATTTTGATTGTTCATTGAGGAAAACTAGTACCCACCAGCTTTCCTTCTAGCAGAAGTGCATTGCCAAAAACAACATTATATAGTGAAAGAAAACTAATTACTGATCAATTTCTATCTAAGAAAGGAACAAGTGTAAATTTTATTACAATGTCATATTTAAATACAATTATTCTTTCATAGTCATAGATCTTCTTATCTCTCTCTAGAGCTGATAAAAAGACGTCTCAAACAACACCATTCCACGGTGGTGAAAAGGTAGCATGTGCTAACTTTCACTTTTCACAAGAACAAGCACATTTCAAACAACATCATTCCACTGGTGGAAAGGTAACGCGTACTATATTTCCCTTTTGCACAAGCACAAGTGCATATCAAACAATATCATTCCATCGGGGTTGAAAGCTAGCGTGTGCTAGATTTCCCTCATGCAAAAGAACAAGTGCATCTCAAACAACATCATTTCACCATGGGGGAAAGTGCACATGTTAGGGAAAGCTATCACGTGCTATATTTCTCTCTTGCACAAGCACAAACGCATCTCAAACATCATTCTAGAATAGGGTAAAGTTAACACATGCTAACTTTCCCTCTCGCACAAGTACAAACACATCTCAAACAACATAATTCCACTATAAGGAAAATCTAGTGTCTGCTAACTTTCCCTCTTGGACAAGCGCAGATGCATCTCGAACATCATTTCACCATGGGGTTTCGAAAGCTAGCACATGCTAGATTTCCTTTGTGCACAACCACAAGAGCATATAAAACAACATCATTCCACCATGGAAGAACAAGAACAAGTGCTAGCTTTCCCTCTTGCACAAGAACAAGTGCATATCAAACAACATCATTCCACCTTGGAGTAAAGCTAGTGCATGATAGTTTTCCCTCTAGCACAAGCACATATCAAAAAACATCATTCCACCTTTGGGGAAAGCTAGTGTGTGCTAGTTTACCTATTACACAAGAACAAGTGCATATTGAACAACATCATTCCACCATATGTAAAAACTAGCATGTGCTAACTTTTCCTCATGGACAAGCACAAACACATCTCGAACATGTTTCCATCGGGGGGGAAATCTAGCACATGCTAAATTGTTGTTTTGCACAACCACAAACGTATCTAAAACAACATTATTTCAATGTGGGGGAAAGCTAACGCATGTTATCTTTTTCATCTTACACAAGCAGATCTCGGACAACATCATTCCATCGTGGGGGGGAAATAACACGTAATACTTTTCCTGTTTGCACAAGCACAAGTGCATATCAAACAATATCATTCCACTGAAGTGGAAAGCTAGCACATGCTATCTTTCCCTCTTTCACAAGCACAAGTGCATCTCAAACAACATCATTCCATAATGGGGGAAAGCTAGCATGTAGGGGAAATCTAGCACGTGCTATATTTCCCTCTTGCACAAGCACAATTTCATCTCAAACATCATTCTAGCATAGGGAAAGTTAACCCATTCTAACTTTCCCTCTCGCACAAGTACAAACACATCTCAAACAACATAATTCCACTGTAAAAAAAACTAGTGTGTGCTAACTTTCCCTCTTGGACAAGTACATATGCATTTCAAACATCATTTCACCATGGGGGAAAGCTAGCATGTGCTAGTTTTCCCTTGTGCACAACCATAAGAGCATATAGAACAACACCATTCCACAATGGAAGAAATCTAATGCGTGCTAGCTTTTTGTCTTGCACAAGCACATCTCAGACAACATCATTCTACCATGGGGGAAATCTAGTGTGTGCTAGCTTTGCCTCTTGCACAAGAACAAGTGTATATCAAACAACATCATTCGACCTTGGAGTAAATCTAGTGCATCCTAGTTTTCCCTCTGGCACAAGCACATATCAAAGAACATCATTCCAACTTCAAGGAAAGCTAGTGTGTGCTAGCTTCCCTATTACACAAGCACAAGTGCATCTCGAGCAACATCATTCCATCGTAAGTAAAAACTAGCATGTGCTAAATTTTCCTCATGAACAAGAACAAACACATATCGAACATCATTCCATCGTGGGGGAAATCTAGCACGTGCTAACTTTATGTTTTTCACAACCACTAGCACATCTAAAACAATGTTATTTCAGAGTGGGGGAAAGCTAATGCGTGCTAGCTTTCCATATTGCAAAAACACATCTTGGACAACATCATTCCACCATGGGGGGAAACTAGTACATACTAGCTTTCCCTTTTGCGCAAGCACAGGTGCATATCAAACCATATCATTTCACCGTGCAGGAAATCTACCGTGTTCTAGCGTTCCCTCTTCCACAAGCACAAATGAATCTCAAACAACATCATTCCACCATGGGGGAAATCTACTATGTAGGGGAAATCTAGAATGTGCTATCTTTCCATATTGCACAAGCACAATTGCATCTCGAACATCATTCTAGCATAGGAAAATGTTAGTGTGTGCTAACTTTCCCTCTTACACAAGCACAAACGCATCTCAAACAACATGATTCCATCATGGAGGAAAGTTCGTGCATGTTATCCTTCCCTCTTGCACAAGCATAAATGAATCTCAAACAACATCATTCAACACTAAGGGAAAGCTAGCGCATGTTAGCTTTCCGTCTCGTAGAAGTACAAGTGCATCTTGAACAAAATCATTCTACCATAAAAAAAACTAGCGTGTGCTAACTTTTCATCTTGCACAGGCACAAAAGCACCTCGAACATCATTCCACCGTGGTAGACGTGCTACCTTTCCCTCTTGCACAACCACAAGCACATCTAGAACAACCTCATTCCACTGAGGGGGAAAGCTAATGCATGTTAACTTTTTGTCTCACACAAGTACAAAAAAATATCAGATAACATCATTTGAATGTAGGGGAAAGCTATATTTCCCTCTTGCACAAGCAACGGTGCATATCAAACAACATGCCATAGTTACGGAAAGGTAGCATGTGCTATCTTTCCCTCTTGCACAAGCATAGGTGCATCTTGAACAACATTATTCCACCATGAGGGAAGGATAGCGTGTGTTAGATTTCCCTCTTGCATAAGAAAAAATGCATCTCCAACAACATCATTCCACCATAGAGTAAATCTAGCATCATTCCACCATGGGGTGTAGCTACAGTGTGCTAGATTTTCCTATTGCGCAATCACAAGTGCATTTCAAAAAACATCATTCCACCATGGGGGAAAGCTAGCGCGTCCTAGCTTTCCCTCTTGTACAATCACAAGCGCATCTCGAACAACATCATTTTACCATGGAGGAAAGCTTACACATTCTAGTCTTCCCTCTTGCACAAGCATAATCTCATCTTGAACAACATCATTCCACCATGAAGGAAATCTAGCGTGTGGTAGCTTTCCCTCTTTGAACAAGCACAAGTGCATATTGAAACAACATCATTCCACCGTGGGGGAAAGCTAGATTATGTTGGATTTCCCTCTTGCAAAAGCACAAGCACATCTCGAACAACATCATTCCACCATGGGGGAAAGAGAGCGCATGTTAGCTTTCCCTCTTGCACAAGCACTAGCACATCTCGAAAATCATCCCACCATGGGGGTAAGCTACCGCGTGCTAATTTTCTCTCTTGCATAAGCACAAGATCATCTTAAACATCATTCAATGTGGGGGAAAGATAGCATATGCTAGCTTTCCCCCTAGCACAATCACATCTCGAATAACATCATTCCAACATGGGGGAAAGCTAGCACGTGCTAGCTTTCCATTGTGTGTAAGCACAAGTGCATCTCGAATAACATCATTCCACAATAGAGGAAAGGTAGCATGTGCTATCTTTCCCTCTTTCACAACCACAAGCGCATCTCGAACAACATCATTTTAGCATGGAGGAAAGCTTGCACATGCTAGTCTTCCCTCTTGCACAAGCATAATCTCATCTTGAACAACATCATTCCACCATCAAGGAAATCTAGTGTGTGATAGCTTTCCCTCTTGAACAAGCACAAGTGCATCTTGAAACAACATCATTCAACAGTGGGGGAAAGCTAGTTTATGTTGGATTTCCCTCTTGCAAAAGCACAAGCAAATCTTGAACAACATCATTCCACCATGGGGGAAATCTAGCGCATGCTAGCTTTCCCTCTTACAAAGGCACTAGTGCATCTCGAAAATTATCCCACCATGGTGGTAATCTAATGCATGCTAGTTTTCATTGTTGCACACGCACAAGATAATATCAAACAAAATCATTCAATGTGGGGGAAAGCTCGCATGTGCTAGCTTTCCCCCTAGCGCAATCACATCTTGAATAACATAATTCCACCATGCTAGATTTCCCTCTTGGACAAGCACAAGCACATCTCAAACAACGTCATTTTAGCATGGAGGAAAGCTTGCATATGCTAGTCTTCCCTCTTGTAGAAGAATAATCTCAAGTTGAACAACATCATTCCACCGTCAAGGAAATCTAGCATGTGCTAACTTTCCCTCTTAAACAAGCACAAGTGCATCTTGACACAACATCATTCCACCATGGGGGAAAGCTAGTTTATGTTGGATTTACCTCTTGCAAAAGCTCAATAACATCTCGAACAACATCATTCCACCGTGGGGAAAAGCTAGCGCATGCTAACTTTTCCTCTTGCACAAGCACTAACGCATCTCGAAAATCATCCCACCATGGGGGTAAGATAGCGCGTGCTAGTTTTCTCTCTTGCACAAGAACTAGCTCATGTCAAGAAACATCATTGAATGTGGGGGAAACATAGCATGTGCTAGCTTTCCCCCTAGCACAATCACATCTTGAATAACATCATTCCAACATGGGGGAAAGCTAGCATGTGCTAGCTTTCCCCCACATAGAATGATGTTGTTTGAGATGAGCTAGTGCTTGTGCAAGAGGGAAAACTAGCACACGCTATCTTACCCCCATGGTGGGATGATTTTCAAGATGCGCTAGTTCTTGTGCAAGAGGAAAAGATAGCATGCACTTGCTTTCCCCCATGGTGAAATGATGTTGTTCGAGATGTGCTTGAGCTTTTGCAAGAGGGAAATCCAACATAAACTAGCTTTCCCCCTCGGTGGAATGATGCTGTGTCAAGATGCACTTGTTCTTGTTCGTGCTAGCTTTCCATCTTGCAGAAGCACAAGTTCTTCTTGAACAACATCATACCAACATGGGGGAAAGCATGCGCATGCTAGCTTTCCCTCTTCCACAAGCACAAGCGCATCTCTAACAACATCATTTTAGCATGGAGGAAAGCTTGCACATGCTAGTCTTCCCTCTTTCACAAGAATAACCTCATCTTGAACAACATCATTCCACCGTCAAGTAAATCTAGCATGTGCTACCTTTCCCTCTTGAACAAGCACAAGTGCATCTTGAAACAACATCATTCCACTGTGGGGGAAAGCTAGTTTATGTTGGATTTCCCTCTTGGAAAATCACAAGCACATCTCAAATAACATCATTCCAACATGGGGGAAATCTAGCACATTCTAGCTTTCCATTTTGCAAAAGCACAAGTGCATAGCGAACAATATCATTCCACCATGGGGGAAATCTAGTGCGTGCTACCTTTCCCTCTTGCACAAGAACAAGCGCATCTCGAACAACATCATTTTATTATGGAGGAAATCTTGCACATGATAGTCTTCCCTCTTGCAAAAGAATAACCTCATCTTAAACAACATCATTCCACCGTCAAGTAAATCTAGCCTGTGCTACCTTTCCCTCTTGAACAAGCACAAGTGCATCTTGAAACAACATCATTCCACTATGGGGGAAAGCTATTTTATGTTGTATTTCCCTCTTGGAAAATCACAAGATCATCTCGAATAACATCATTCCAACATGGGGGAAAGGTAGTGCATACTAGCTTTCTATTTTGCAGAAGCACAAGTGCATCTCGAACAACATCATTCCACCATGGGGGAAAGATAGCGCATGCTAGCTTTCCCTCTTGCACAAGCACAAGTGCATGTCGAACAATTATTTTAGCATGGAGGAAATCTTGCACATGCTAGTATTCCCTCTTGCACAAACATAACCTCATATTGAAGAACATCATTCCACTGTCAAGGAAATCTAGCGTCTACTAGCTTTCCCTCTTGAACAAGTACAAGTGCTTCTTGAAACAACATCATTCCACCGTGGTGGAATGTTAGATTATGTTGGATTTCCCTCTTGCAAAATCACAAGCACATATCAAACAACATCATTCTACCATGGGGGAAAGCTAGCGCATCTCGAAAATTCTAGCTTTTCCTCTTGCCCAAGCACTAGCGCATCTCCAAGATCATCCCACCATAGGGGTAAGCTAGTGTGTGTTAGTTTTCCCTTTTTCTCAAGCACAAGCTCATCTCAAACAACATCATTCAATGTGGGGGAAAGATAGAACGTGCTAGATTTCCCCCTAGCGCAATCACATCTCAAATAACATCATTCCAACATGGGGGAAATCTAGCGTGTGCCATCTTTCCATCTTGTAGAAGCACAAGTACATCTCGAACAACATCATTCCACCATCGGGGAAAGTTAGCGCGTGCTAGATTTCCCTCTTGAACAAGCATAAATGCATCTTGAACAACATCAATTTAGCATGGAGGAAATCTTGCACATGCTAGTCTTGCTTCTTGTACAAGCATAAGCTCATCTTGAACAACATCATTCCACCATCAAGGAAATCTAGCTTGTGATAGCTTTCCCTCTTCGACAAGCACAAGTGCATCTTGAAACAACATCATTCCACCATGGGGGAAAGCTAGTTTATGTTGGATTTCTTTCTTGCAAAATCACAAGCACATCTCGAACAACATGATTCCACCGTGGGGGAAAGGTAGTGCGTGCTAGCTTTCCCTCTTGCACAAGCACTAGTGCATCTCAAAAATCATCCCACCATGGGGGTAAGCTTGCACGTGCTAGTTTTCCCTCTTGCACAAGAACGAGCTCATCTCAAACAACATCATTCAATGTGGGGGAAAGCTATCATGTGCTAGCTTTCCTCCTAGCACAATCACATCTCGAATAAAAGAATTCCACCATGGGGGAAAGCTAGCACATGCTACCTTTCCCTCTTGCACAAGTAGAAGCGCATCTCAAACAACATCATTCCACCATGGGGGAAAGCTAGCGCATGCTAGCTTTCCTTCTTGCAAAAGCTGAAGCGCATCTTGAACAACATCATTTTAGCATGCATGAAATCTTGCACATGTTAGTCTTCCCTCTTGCACAAGCATAAGGCCATCTTGAACAACATCATTCTAGCGTCAAGGAAATCTAGCGTGTGCTAGCTTTCCCTCTTGAACAAGCACAAGTGCATCTTGAAACAACATCATTCCACCATGGGGGAAGCTAGTTTATGTTGGATTTCCCTCTTGCAAAATCACAAGCACATCTCGAACAACATGATTCCACCGTGGGGGAAAGCTAGCATGTGCTAGCTTTCCCTCTTGCACAAGCACTAGCGGATCTCGAAAATCATCCCACCATGGGGGTAAGCTTGGCCGTGTTAGTTTTCCCTCTTGCACAAGAACAATATCATTTCAAACAACATCATTCAATGTGCTATCTTTCCCCCTAGCACAATTACATCTCGAATAACATCATTCCAACATGGGGGACAACTAGCGCGTGCTAGCTTTCCATCTTGCATAAGCATAAGTGCATCTCGAAAAACATCATTTCACCATGGGGAAAAGCTAGCACGTGCTATCTTTCCCTCTTGCACAAGCACAGGCGCATGTTGAACAATTACTTTATCATGGAGGAAATATTGCACATGATAGTCTTCCCTCTTACACAAGCATAAGCTCATCTTGAGCAACATCATTCCACCGTCAAGGAAATCTACTGTGTGCTAGCTTTCCCTCTTGAACAAGAAAAAGTGCATCTTGAAACAACATTATTCCACCGTGGGGAAAAGCTATTTTAGATTTGGATTTCCCTCTTGCAAAAGCACAAGAACATCTCAAACAACATCATTCTACCGTGGGGGAAAGCTATCCCATGCTAGCTTTCCCTCTTGCAAAAGCACTAGCGTATCTTGAAAATCATCTGACCATGGGTTTAAGCTAGTGCATGCTAGTTTTCACTCTTGCACAAGAACAAGCTCATCTCAAACAACATCATTCATTATGGGGGAAATATAGCATGTGCTAGATTTCCCCCTAGCACAATCACATCTCAAATAACATCATTCCAACATGGGGGAATGCTAGCAAGTGTTAGCCTTCAATCTTACAAAAGCACAAGTGCATCTCGAACAACATCATTTCACCATGGGGGAAAGCTAGCACATGATAGATTTCCCTCTTGCCCAAGTGCAAGCGCATCTCGAACAACATCATTTTATGATGGAGGAAAGCTTGCACATGCTATTCTTCCCTCTTGCACAAGCATAAGCTCATCTTGAACAACACCATTCCACCGTCAAGGAAATCTATTGTGTTCTAGCTTTCCTTCTTGCACAAGCACAAGTGCATCTTGAAACAACATCATTCCACTATGGGAGAAAGCTAGTTTACGTTGGATTTCCCTCTTGTAGAAGCACAATCACAACTCGAACAACATGATTCCACCGTGGGGGAAAGCTAGTGCATGCTGGCTTTCCCTCTTGCACAAGCACTAGCGCATCTTGAAAATCATCCCACCATGAGGGTAAGCTAGCGCGTGCCAGTTTTCCCTCTTCAACAAGCACAAGCTCATCTCAAACAACATCATTCAATGTGGGGGAAAGCTAGCATGTGCTAGCTTTCCCCCAGGACAATCACATCTTGAATAACATCATTCCAACATGGGCAAAGCTAGCGCGTGCTAGATTTCCATCTTGCATATGCACAAGTGCATCTCGAACAACATCATTCCACCATGGAGATAAGCTAGCATATGCTATCTTTCCCTATACAAGCACAAGCGCATCTCGAACAACATCATTTTAGCATGGAGGAAATATTGCACGTGCTAGTCTTCTCTCTTGCATAAGCATAAGCTCATCTTGAACAACATCATTCCACCGTCAAGGAAATCTAGCATGTGCTTGCTTTCCCTCTTAAACAGGCACAAGTGCATCTTGAAACAACATCATTCCACCATGGGGGAAAGCTTGTTTATGTTGGATTTCCCTCTTACAAAAGCACAAACACATCGCAGACAACACCATTCCACCGCGGGGGGAAGCTGGCAGATCCTAGATTTCCCTCTTGCACAAGCACTAGTGTATCTCGAAAATAATCAGACCATGTCGGTAAGCTAACACGTGCTAGTCAAGCACAAGATCATCTCAAACAACATCATTCAATGTGCAGGAAAGATAGTATGTGCTAGCTTCCCCTAACATAATCACATCTCGAACAACATCATTCCAACATGGGGGAAAGCTAGCGCATGCTATCTTTCAATCCTATAGAAGCATAAGTGCATCTAGAACAACATCATTCCACCATGGTGGAAATCTAGCATGTGCTATTTTTTCCTCTTGCAAAATACAATCTTGAAACCACATCATTCCACCGTGGTGGAAAGCTAGTTTATGTTGGATTTCCCTCTTGCAGAAGCACAAGCACATCTCAAAAAACATGATTCCACCATGGGGGAAATCTAGCGCATGTTATCTTTCCCTCTTGCACAAGCACTAGCACATCTCAAAAATCATCCCACCATGGGGGTAAGCTAGCGCGTGCTAGTTTTCTCTCTTCCACAAGCACAAGATCATCTCAAACAACATCATTCAATGTGGGGGAAAGCTAGCATGTGCTATCTTTCCCCTAGCACAATCACATCTCGAATAACATCATTCCAACATGGGGGAAAGCTAGCGCATGCTAACTTTCCATATTGCAGAAGCACAAGTGCATCTCGAACAACATCATTCCACCATGGGGATAAGCTAGCACGTGCTAGATTTCCCTCTTGCACAAGCACAAGAACATCTCGAACAACATCATTTTAGCATGAAGGAAAGTTTTCACATGGTAGTCTTCCCTCTTGCACAAGTATAAGCTCATCTTGAACAACATCACTCCACCTTCAAGGAAATCTAGCGTGTGCTATCTTTACCTCTCGAACAGGCACAAGTGCATCCTGAAACAACATCATTCCACTATGGGGGAAAGCTAGTTTATGTTGGATTTCCCTCTTGCATAAGCACAAGAACATCTCCAACAACATGATTTCATCATGGGGGAAAGCTATCACATGCTATCTTTCCCTCTTGCACAAGCACTAGCGCATCTCGAAAATCATCCCACCATGGGGGTAAGCTAGCGCGTGATAGTTTTCCCTCTTCCACAAACACAAGCTCATCTCAAACAACATCATTCAATGTGGGGGAAAGCTAGCATGTGATAGCTTTCCCCCAGCACAATCACATCTCGAATAACATCAATTCAACATGGGGGAAAGATAGCACGTGCTAGCTTTCCATCTTCCAAAAGCACAAGTGCATCTCGAAGAACATCATTCCACCATGGGGGAAATATTGCACATCCTAGTCTTCCCTCTTGCACAAGCATAATCTCATCTTAGAAAGCTAGTTTATGTTGGATTTCCCTCTTGTAAAATCACAAGCACATATCGAACAACATCATTCCACTGTGGGGGAAAGCTAGCGCATGCTAGCTTTCCCTCTTGCACAAGCACAAGCGCATCTTGAAAATCATCCCACCATGGGGGTAAGATAGCGCGTGCTAGTTTTACCTCTTACACAAGCACAAGATCATCTCAAACAACATCATTCAATGTGTGGGAAAGCTAGCATGTGCTAGCTTTCCCCCTAGAACAATCACAACTTGAATAACATCATTCCAACATGGGGGAAAGCTAGCACGTGCTAGCTTTCCATCTTGTAGAAGAACAAGTACATCTCGAACAAGCACAAGCACAAGCATGCTAGCTTTCCATCTTGCACAAGTGCATCATTCCACCGTGGGGGAAGGCTAGTGCATGCTAGCTTTCCCTCTGGCACAAGCACTAGCACATATCAAAAACCATCCCACCATGGGGTAAGTTAGCACGTGCTAGTTTTCCCTCTTCCACAATCACAATCTCATCTCAAACAACATCATTCAATGTGGGGGAAAGATAGCATGTGCTAGCTTTCCCCTATCATAATCACATCTTGAATAAGATCATTCCACCATGGGGGAAATCTTGCGCGTGCTAGCTTTCCATCTTGCAAAAGCATAATTGCATATCTAAAAACATCATTCCACCATGGGGGAAAGCTAGCGTGTGCTAGCTTTACCTCTTGCACAAGCACAAGCACATCTCGAACAACATCATTTTAGCATGCAGGAAATCTTACACATGATAGTATTCTCTCTTGCACAAGCATAACCTCATATTGAACAACATCATTCCATTGTCAAGGAAATCTAGCATGTGCTAGCTTTCTCTCTTGAACAAGCACAAGTTCATCTTGAAACAACATCATTCCATCGTGGGGGAAAGCTAGTTTATGCTGGATTTCCCTCTTGCAAAAGCACAAGCACATATCGAACAACATCATTCCTCTGTGGGGGAAATCTAGCACATGCTAGCTTTCCCTCTTGCACAAGCACTAGCAC
>JASDQU010687083.1:38110-51818 GCA_032191745.1 Picea mariana | reverse complement strand
ATGTGATGATGACTATCAATTGCCTGCTGGGGAAGCTTGGTCGAGATAGTGACACTTCTGCTTACGGGTTCTATTTGGAGTTAGGTTAATATAGTTGATGCTCCAAGATAGTCCAGCAGAGGAAGGATAGGAATGGAGATGGAAGTAAGTTAGGGAGGAAGGATGAGTAGAAATAGTTGAGAAAGTATGGAGATTTGTCTGATGGTGAAATTTAAATGTTTTCCCTTCTAAAAGGAAAATGTGTATATATGAATATTCATAATTACGTAACTAAACCACAGTTGTCTAAATAAAATTGTTGAACCAGATAATTGTAATTAAAGGATTTCTCAAACATTTGATTGGTTTATTGTCTTTTATAAAAGACTAGTCTTGTTGATTGGATTGGATGCATACATAAATTACTAAAGGGTGATAGTTATTGATTATTAGTACATGCATGAGACTTGTATGTACTAGCTACACATGCATTTCTTGTGCATGCACACTAGTATGTATGAGTTTTCTTGACTTACTTACTAATAATGTCAGTTAATTGTTATGAATGTGTGAACCATGCTTCTTTTCATTTGTACCATGAGATACCTTAACTTCGGGATGAAGTTTCCTGAAGGGTGGGTGTATGTAACAACCTTGCTTAAATAGATATATAGGGATTATTAATTATAATTAATTTGATAATTAATTGTCCTAATATGGTTTTAATTAAATATTGATTAACATTAGTAATATTAATTAAATATTTATTTATTAATTAATTGTTTATAACTTTTGATTAATTAATTAATTAATTCATTGATTACATATCACATTCAATGACATGGGCAATACGTTAAAGGGGTTAATAATTTAATTTATTAAAGACTTACGTATACGGAGGGGATAAGAAACATTAAATAAGAGGATAAAACATTAAATAAAAGGATAAGAAACATAAAATAAAAGGATAAGAGATTAAATAAGAGGATAAGATAATGAATAAAGGGATAAGGAAATTAATGATGGGGAAAGAGTGGGTGAAGGAGGGATATGACGGGAGGAGTCTTACGGGAAGGAGGATCATCATTTTGGGGGGAGAAAGCATTTTGGAGGGGGAGGAGAGTTATGGTTTCTTGGCTTGGATTTTCTGGTTCTGTGGTGGAGTTCTGCAGTCTTGAGTATCATTGTAGCGGGCACCGAGTTGCTAGGGGTTTTGGGCATGGGGTCCAGGTTTCCTTTCGGTTTCCTGGAGCTAGGGAGCCGTACAGACTGCTCCTAGATGGCTGGGAGGTTAGTCGGTTTGGGCAGAGTTTGTCAGTGGCATCAAGTTGGGCAAGGCAACAGAAGGAAGGACAACAAGACTAGCGGGAGTTTAGCATCAGACCAAGGTATTTTAATTTACGTATTTGTTTTATATATTTAAGGAATATGAAGTGTTATAAGGTTGTTCATAAGATTATTATGTTCAGTTCGATAATTTATATATATGTTGGTTATTGGTTACGTGTTGGTTATGAAGTATTAAAAATGTTAGGTTAGCATTCCTTAAAATAATTTTTTTTTTGGGTTTTATAAGGCTCTGTGGAGTAGAACCCTACACATCTCTGAGCACATCTTTGTGTTCCCCTCGCCATCATCTCTAATCGAAACTACTAGTTACTTTTCCATTTATAGAAAAATCTTTTGGTTTTTGTTGGGTTGTAAACTGCAATTTTCTACAACCTTTCACACCTAGATGGATGGGCAAACAAAAGTGGTCAACTGCACACTCATTCATGCCATCCCCATGTTCCATCATAATCATAAACGGTGGGATAATTATTTGTGCATTGTACAACATAGCTATAAAAAGGTTGTCCACAGTTCTATAGACTATTCTCCTTTCAAAGAATGTTATAATTTTCAACCTATTACGCCCTATGAGATACAAGTCATTCTCCCCTCTACTCTTTCCCCTCATTATGATTTACCTAGGGCACTACATCAGTTGCAAGTACATACTAAATGCTAGGCCAAACCCAATTTAGATTAAACAATTGGTGCATTTAATAAAGATGTGTAGCTCACTAAACACCAAACCAAATGTGTTTTCATATTAAACACATGGCGTAGTCTTATCGAAATTCCACTTGTATCACTTCATCAAATCAGCCACCGAACATGTTTCAGATAGCTTTCCTAGTGAATTATTACCAAAGTCACCCCTGCACTCCATCAATTTCAATTTACTCTCTATTACTAAATCTCGCCAGGTGCATTTCAGTAATATCATTACAAAGGCTGTTATTTATAGCGGAATATGTCACAACACCAGTATTAAACTTTGAGGATCTCATGCAATATTCTATTGGATTTTTGGGGTGTGCCTTCCTTTCATAGTGCATCCATGATGGTGGAATATGAAATCATATTAGGGACATGACCTCTATCTTTCATCTGTGAAAGGAAAATTGAAACAAAGATATCGTGAATATTCCCTAAGCCCAATTGCTCTAAGGAAGAAATCTACAATTTCTTCATCATCTGTTTTTCCTTCTTTCACCCAAAGGTTCTGTTTCCTTCACATGCAATGTAACACTTTTATTACACTCAATTCTCCAAATTGCAAGTGAGGTGACAGAAGGGAAGTGGTGGGACCATCAGCCTTCTTCCTATTATTTGCATAATCCAGTAGAGGTCCTGCCAGAAATTCATACAGTGCTTTATCTGCATTGCTCCAACCAAGAGACCATCCTCTCCTTAGTAAGGCATTGCTTGATTTTTCAGTTTCATGTTCAAGGGATAAATCTTATGTCGTACAACCCAAAACTACACCTGAATTTAAAAACAAGCAAGTTGGCAAAATCACTTGTATGAAACATCAGTAAGCAAGAAAAGGATTTCTACCAACTAGTATTAGTTTCTATAATATCATAACTAGACTCAAGAAATTGCAAATTCAAATGTTGCATTTGTTGATGAGCCAAAGAATATATAGCAATGTGAACCATCACTTCAAATTTCTAACCATTGCAACGAGGTTAACCAATATGCATACGAAGCATATCTCACTTCAAGAAAACAATGGACATGAATATTGTAAGCTTCTAGAATAGGAATTTCCTTTACCAATCTTAACATAATATAGATAACAACAATGATGTGACGTTTATAACAGAATGACTGACAGTACTAACAGTTTCCCATTCAAATGTAGTTGTACAGACTACCATGAAGCTCTTTCCTTAAAGTTTAAAATAAAAACCAATGTAGTTATCATTCATAAAAAAAAGTGAGGTTACTTGTATGCTTCTTGAAAATACCAAAAGGACATGGAATATCATTCCAAATTGCATATTCTATTGGCTTGGTACAATTCCTCTACTTTTCATCCCCAAAGACACCAAAGGCTGCTAATTGAGAAACTCAAGGGGAAAATACCTTGAAGCATTATCAGAGTAGTTATGATATGAAAGTCAATATCTAGATAGAAATAAGCATAAGGACCTCACTAGATTGGCAATGGAAGACACTAAAACAAAGTTGTTGAGTTGTCCACATCTAAACCAACGATTTGCAGCATCAAGGGCTCCATGGTCAGTAGAATGAAAGTGATTGTATTAATGGTTCACCCCTCGAAAAGTGATGTCGACTATATCATGATTAAATCCCTTGTCTTAAAGGAGCCACCAAAGGATCTCCAATTGGCCTCAATCATTGCCAAAGATACAAATCTAACCCACAAGATGAACAAACAAACTCTTTATCATTCCATATGAGAAAATAAGGGAAAGACGGAAACTTTGTTGTAAAGTTTTAAGCTATTGGTTTGTTTTTAGAGGAATTATGTGAAGGAGAAAGGATATGGATCATCTCTGGTATGATCCTTGTTTGGAAAGGATAATCGAGAGCTAGAAGCTCTGCCACCCTGTGTCCCTCAACCCTTTCAATATCCCAAATAGACTTTCAGTCACACTTGAGCTACACAAGATACTACTACTAGAGGTCTTAGGGGTGCAAGGAATGAACAACACTGGACTTGGAGAATCATGAAATAATACCCCTTGTCATGTTAGCTTAGTTAAATGAAAGAGCTTATGTTAATGGTTCACCCTCAAAAAGTGACATTGGGTTGATAATAGTGCCCTATGTTGTGATAATTTTGTTGAATGAAAATGCCCATGTTGTAATAGTTTTGTTGAAAGAAAGTGCCCCTTGAAAAGTGACTTTTATGAAACAATACCCTCTATCGTCCCAACTTAGCCAAACGGAAGTGCTCATGTGAATTTCAAAAAGTCATGACCCTTGTCATGAAAACTTATCCAAATGAGAGTGCATGTGTTAATGGTTCAATCCTCGGAAGGTGGTTTTGAGGGAATAGTACCCCTTTTGGTAATGGCTTAGTGGAATGTAAGTGTTTTGTGTTAATGGTTTGCCCCTAAAAAAGTGACTTATATGGAATAGTTCTCTTGATGGGGACAACATCATCGAATGAAAGTTCTTTTATTAATGGTTCACCCCTCGAAAAGTGATGTTGACTATATCATCATTAAATCCCTCATTTTCAAGGAGCCACCAAAGGATCTCCAATTGGCCTCAATCATTGCCAAAGCTACAAAGCTAACCCAAAAGCTGAACAAACACACTCTCTATCATGTCCTATGATAAAATAATGGAAAGACAGATACTTTGTTGTAAATTTTTAAGCTATTGGTTTGTTTTTAGAGGAATTATGTGAAGGAGAAAGGATATGGATCCTCTCTGGAAGCTCTGCCACCCTGTGTCCCTCAACCCTTTCAATAGCCCAAATAGACTTTAAGCCACACTTGGGCTACACAAGATACTACTACTAGAGGTCTTAGTGGTGCAAGGAGTGCACAACACTAGACTTGGAGAATCATGAAATAATACCCCTTGCCATGTTAGCTTAGTTAAATGAATGAGCTTATGTTAATGGTTCACCCTCGAAAAGTGACATTGGGTTGAGAATAGTGCCCCATGTTGTGATAATTTTGTTGAATGAAAATGACCATTGTGTAATAATAAATTTTATCCACTTCTAAGTCGACCCTTACCCTCCAAATTTTATTAATATTATTAATATTTCTCTATTATCTCCACTACCCCCAGATAATAGGGAAAAATTAAGCAACAACAATTTAACCTAAATTAAAATGCATATTAACCAAATTAATTACAAGGAGCGAAGTTGGCAATTCAGGAGTTGAAGAATCACACTGGAGCTAAGTGTTGAAGCAGAATAGAGATTTGGTCATCCTGATTTTGGCTATTGGGTAGAGTGCAAGCAACACCGCAAGGGGCAAGGCACGTAGAACAATGATATGAACATCCTAATTTTGGTGGCATCTTCATCTGGGCATCCTCTCTTTGGAGGTACGCAAATCATCTGTTTTTTTATCATCTAATTTATAGAAGTAATGTTATTTACAGTAAAATTGGTTTTTGCCCTAGTTTTTTAGCCCCAACCAGAGAAGATCTAAGGAAATTTAGTCATAAACTTAGAAACCTAGTCAATAATTTCTCAATACATGGATAAATACTCCTTATAAATGCTCTCGATCAATGCCCTTGATCAGACGCCCCACATTAGGAATGAGACCTACCGCCATCACACTGATTCCCATTTTGGGGAAATGTAAGGAAAGGTTTTCCCGATGTGGGGGACATGGGTAAATTTAGCAAGAGGTTGCCAAATTTTCCTCATTTTTCCCTTACCATAACTAGGCTCAACTTACAACTCATCAATATGTTTCAAACAAGTTTTCTTAGCAGCCCCATTGATGCCCGAAAATGTGCTTAGACCGTCTTCATCCTGAGGAGATCATGGAATATTCTATTGGCTTTTTGGGGTGTGCCTTCCTTGCATAGTGCATCCATGATGGTGGCATATGAAATCATATCAGGGACATGACCTCTATCTTTCATTTGTTCAAATAATTGTATTACCTTCTTCGGATTACTCACTTTGCAAAGTCCAATCATTAATGTGTTGTATGTGCCAACATCAAGGCTCTGACCCTGGCCTTGCTTCACATAGAAGATCTGTTGAGCTTTGTCTATCCTATTATGCTTGCAAATACCATGTATTAATGTATTATAGCTAACTAGGTTAGGTCTGCAACCTCTCTCTGGCATCTCTTGAAGAGGTTCCCCTGCCTTCTCCAGATTACCCACACTGCAAAATCCATTTATAAGTGTATTGTATGTGATTTCATTAGGCAAATTGCCTATTTGGACCATAACATCTAACAAACTGAGAGCTTCTTGAAGCCTGCCTTCTTTTCAAAGACTATCAATAAAAACAATGTATATGATAACATTCGGATTTCACCCCTTATCTAGCATTTCATGTAGCACTTTGGTGGCTTCCTGCCATTTTTGTTCCTTACATAAACCATCAATAAGGGAATTTTATGTGACAACATCAAGGCATATGTTTATGTTGGACATTTCATAGAAAATCTTCCTTGCCTCGTCCAACTTGTCTTCCTTACCTAAACCATCAATAAGCACATTGTATGTGACAACACTAGGGCATATGTTTATGACGGACATTTCATAGAAGAGTTTACTAGCCTCCTGCAACTTGCCTTCCTTACATAAACCATTGATAAGTGTGTTGTATGTGACAACATTAGGGCATATGTTTTTGTCAGACATTTCATAGAAGAGCTTCCTCGCCTCGTCCAACTTTCCCTCCTTACCTAAACCATCAATAAGCACATTTTATGTGACAACATTAGGGAATATGTTTTTTTCGGACATTTCATAGAAGAGCTTCCTCACCTCGTCCAACTTGTCTTCCTTACCTAAACCATCAATAAGCACATTGTATGTGACAACACTAGGGATTATGTTTCTGTCAGACATTTCATGGAAGAGCTTCCTTGGCTCTTCCAACTTGCCTTCCTTACATGAACTATCAATAAGCGCATTGTATGTGATAACATCTGGGCCTATGTTTATGTCAGACATTTCATCGAAGAACTTCCTTGTCTCATCCAACTTGCCTTCCTTACATAAAACATCAATAAGTGTGTTGTATGTGACAACATCAGGGCCTATGTTTCTATGGGACATTTCATAGAAGAACTTAATAGCCTCAACCAACTTGCCTTCCTTACATAAACCAAATATAAATTGAGGATTATGGTGAAAATCACAAGATGGAACCTTATACAATATGAGTTGTAATAGGTACTATTCCAGAGCGGACCTGTTTTGCCAATTCTATTAGGTTCCACCTATACATGACCAATTTTGTTTTGGTTGACTTGTGGTGTTGGTAAAAAGTAATATACTATTTATATGTCCTCCAACATCCCATTATTAGATTTATATTTCCTCCAACCTACTCCAACCCATGCAAGACAAAAACAGTTAAGTAAAATCATATTTCCAGTGCAACCTCCAGAGGATCACATCAGAGACATAATTTCCTCCCTTGTATTTGGTCATGAACCAAAGTAGGGACATTGCCAGCTGCATCCAAGATAGGTTGGTCCTTTGAACACTTTGCTTCATCATTTTCTATTGTTTGCAGTTAGCCAAAGGAGGCCCATGAATGGAGTACATTCCTATATGTGTAATTAACCCACACTGACGTACTAATCTCTTTATTGAAAATATATGTAGTGATGTCCACCTAGTAGATCCTAAGTGGAAAAGAATTTTGTAAAGTGAATGTAATTTTTGGTATATTTTTGGGCTTAGACTAAGATGCATTTATTAACAATAGGATAGAGTGTTTGTGTATGTGCTAAAAGACTTGTGGCTACTAATTTTGTACTCTTTGTTTGGAATAAGAAAGAACAACCATTGCTGGAAATTAAACAAGCAAATAGATCATAAGCTATAAATTCCCTCATCTGTTTTCTCAAGGCTTTGAGTGATAACATGCATATATAACTCCATGCAACTTTAACTCATGCCACGAATACAACTAGTTGATTTACTATTTTTCATAATTTGAAGTCAAGTTCATATGAATTTGTCATATGTTTGGATAAATATATAAAAGTAGTTTATCATACTCATGTTTTTATTGGAGGAAATTTGAAATAGAAGAGTTAGGTATTTGCAAATACATGGGTATCATAATTGGCACAAATGACTTAGAGTAGATTCGATAGACAAAATTCATATTGGTATGTCGATTAAAGTTGGTTTGGCATGGTTTTGTAACTGGGTAAGTAAAAGAGGTTATTTCACTAGAGAGATCAGTGTAGAGATGTTGGTCAATTTGGGTGTTCTGTGGGCATTTAATCATTGATAAAAGTTCATTAGTTATCAAAATATGTCTTTGATTATTTTTTCATCAAAAATTTGTTAAATTTAAAGCAGTTGCAAGATCCATTCTCTGGGAGGATGGCAAAGACCCTAGCTGAGATCTAGGGCCCCCAGTGCACTCCCGGGGTACTTGGTCTGGGACCAAACAGTCAGTTCCACAGCAAAAGACCCTTGTAAGTCCCCCCAGTAGATGACTGGGGTTCTTGGTCTAGGACCAAGCAGTAAAGACCCTTGAGAGGCTCCCTAGTATATGACTGGGGTTCTTGGTCTAGGACCAAGCAGTAAAGACCCCTGAGAGGGCCCCCAGTATATGACTGGGGTTCTTGGTCTGGGAACAAGCATTTAAAGTCCCTAGATATGACTAGGGCCCCTGGAATTGCTCCAGGGTACCCATGCATCTCTATTTAAACAAACCTTAGCATCCAAACATCATGAATAACCTCTGCTTACCATTTGTGACCAAGTCCAATATTCACCATTTAGAACACTTCCTCCAGCTTGTTACATGAATTCCAATAGTGCTTGTCGAAAAATGATCATGAGCTATCATCTTCTTTATTTAACCTAGAACTAATTTGATCAACATAAAACCACATTAGGACACCTATGAACAATTAAACCCATATGGCGGATTTCGCTCTGAAGTAGCGCAAGTATGCAAAGCAATGAATCATTACGGGAATTGTTTTGCTACCAAAATTATGAAGTTTCATTTTATCACTGTTCTCTACATTTACTAAATGGTTTGGGCAAATGTTTGGTGAATATGTTACTCTTATCATGATGCTTCAACACAAAAAAAATGAGCAAAACCTAGTTCATGGATTTCAAGAAAAATAGAAAATGGCTATAGGTGATGGTGGCTCATTTCTCAAAAAAATTTGAATTGGTTTTACTTGAAATTTGGTGTGTTAATTCATATTACCTTATTATATCCCCCTTCCAAATTTAGTGGCCATATTATGCCTTGTTTGGAATATATGATCAAATCAATTTCTACCCTATTGATGAAGAAAATGGCGTTGACTGCAGATTTCACCAGAGATATGTACCTTGGTTGATGGTTGTTGGGTCCATTTAAACAACATGGAAGCATGACAACATTATCCCTAAAAAAACCCAAGGGTCAAAATTAGTCCACAAGAGGCACAACCATTCAAATCATCAAGTCAATACCAGATTTTTGAGGGTGATAGTCTCATACAGTAGTGTTGAATACCTTTTGTTGATAGTTGAAATAAGGTTGTTAATGTTGAACTCTCAAGAGGAAGGGATGATCCTTTGAAAAATATAAATGCAGTGGGAAAAATGGATTTCTAGTTGTATTTATGCAAAATAACACCTTGCAAAAAAACTTCCAGAGTGGTAGGTCCATTTTCAGATCTCCGGCATCAACAAAAGTTATGTCAGACAACATACATATTTTCCCACTTTCCAAGCTCAAAAAGGTTGGGCATAATGGTATACTTTGATTTTGTTAGATTCTACATGCCAAAGGGGTGTCTCTAATATGATAATCATCTTGTTCTTTTGTATCATCATAGAAAATTGTAATGTCTCCTACAAATTTAAATGTTATCTTTTGATCTTGAATTGGTTTTGAAAAATCAAAATACAATGTTATTTATGCTCAAGATTCATGCAACCTATATTCACCTACACAAACAACAATAAAAACATATTAAATTTATATCAGCTGGAAGATCCATTCTCCGGGAGGATGGCAAAGACCCTAGCTGAGATCTAGGGCCCCCAAGTGCACCCCTGGGTTTGCTGGTCTGGGACCAAGCAACTAAAGCCCCTGGATATGTCTAGGGCCCATGGAAATGTCTAGGGTACCCATGCCTGGGGCATGGTTTGATCCTAGGTCTTGTACCTTAGTGGATAATACCCCTAAAAGGGCCCCCAGTAGATGACTGGGGTTCTTGGTTTGGTACCAAGCAATAAAGACCCCTGAGAGGGCCCCCAGTATATGACTAGGGTTCTTGGTCTGGGACCAAGTAGTTAAATCCCCTATATAATTCTAGGGCCCCTGGACATGGTCCAGGGTACCCATGCCCAGGGCATGGGTTGATCCTTGGTCTTGGACCTTGGTGGATAAGACCTCAGAAAAAGTTCTGGGGAAATTTGATCCTCGATCAAGTATTTTGCTGGTGTATGACCCTCCTTGAAGGAGGACATGACCACATGATGGATGTATCCCATATGAAATGATGATAAAGTTAATAAGGTCACCTTGAACATGAATGAACAAGTATTGCCACCTTGTAAACCCTCCTTAACCCTCCCTTACCCCTGCTTGTGTTGGTTTGGGGTTTTATGTTGTTTTGTCTTAAGGGTTAAATAAAGTTTAAATTAAATATAAATTATACCATGTTTAAATTATTTAATTTAAACGTGTTATATTTAATAATTAATTTGATTTAATTTATAATTTTATTACCCTAGCCTAAACTATAAATAAACCCCCCCCCCTACCCCTCACAACACACACTTTATTATTGTGATGCTCTTATGTTCCTAGTGTGAGCGGATCTTCTCTCTATTTGTTGCGGCTACCCTAGAGGACTGTTGTGTTGGTTCTGTGGCCCTTGTCTACTGTTGAGTGATGGCTGGTAGGTATGGCCTCCTATCTAGTAAATGCGACCTCTCTTCTACTGTTGTTGGAGTATTGGCCTTGAGTGGTGTGGCCCTTTCTCTCTGCTACTATGGTGCGGCCCGTATGTCCCTACTCTTTACTGTTGTAGGGTGACTGTTGGAGCAATCGTTCTCCTTACTGTTGTTTGGAGTGTGACTATTGTATGGTGCAACCCCTTTACTACTGTTGTGGTGTGGTTGCTGTAGTGCAACACCTTATGAGTTTGTCTCTCCTTTACAGCTGTCCAGACCTATCCTGAGTTGAGCCATGACTTTCCTTAAGCTAATTTTTTGTGTGAGGGTTTCATCTACAGATTTTCTGAGTGAGGGTTTGGGTGTTTGAAACTTCTGTTGTGGGTTTGATTTTTGTTTTGTATCCCTGTGGCTCTATATTCTTGGTGGCAAGAAAGTTCTTTCATCTCTTGGTAAAAGATCCAACCTATATGGTGGATCTATGAGCTGGACTTTGTCTGAGCATAATTACAAATGGTTTGGATCTCTGTGTGTGGTTATCTACTCAGTTTATTAGATCTGGACTTTGCTTTGAGTTTTTTCTTTGATTTATCTATATCTATGTATCATCATTGATCGTTATCATATCTAGACTGTATATTGAGTTTTGGTTCTTACTTATTGTTTATGAAGTTTCGCTTGTTGTTCATGATCAAATTGTGTTTCATTCTTAGTTTAGATCTGTAGATCTCTACAAGTTTTATTCCAGCATTGAAGATCAGAACTAATGTTTACTCTAGATCTACTCTTTAGCTAAATAACTCAACTATCTTAGATCTGAGCACACATGCTTGTTTTTCTCTGTTCAAGTAGTGTAGAGTTGTTTTCTAGATATCAGATCTAGTTGTTATCCTCATTGAAAAATAAAATGATACTTTTGTTTTGCTTTATTACCCTAATTCTAACACAACATCTTCAGTGGTATTGCAAACTTTTAAGTTGGTTCCTAATTTAAATCTACTGGAATGATTAGATAATTTCTCCCCATCAAGTGCCGATTTGGTGAGCTATGTGACAACAAAAAATTATTCTCTTGTAAAGACCAGGTTTATGAGGAAAAAAGAATTTATTCATGTAGTTTTTCCATTGGAAAATATTATGGAAACATGTTGCAATTGCAAGGCGTTTTATGTAAGGACAATTTCCTCCTGCATTAGCATCTTCATATACAATTTTGTTACAGTTCTTTTCATTAAGACAACACTGTAGGGCCAAATCTTTAGTTGGTCCATAAAGATGTTTCCCCATTGAAACATAGTAAAAACAATTAAAAAATTCCACAACTTCCAAGTTTATATATTCAATGTATATTCACATGCACTACAAATTAATTCCCTCTATCTGCCTGAAAGTTCTTATATGATCTGCACTCCACTAGTACTATGTCCTTAATGCCATAATAGTTAGAAATCATGTGAGTTAAATAACCTTGTATAGCCCCAAACTATACAACTTTTAGATGGGATTTCATCTATTCTCTCTCTTCCCCATGCTCATGGCCATAACCATTCATATATTCATAATACATATTTTTCTTTGAAATGAAATCATGACTCCAAATTATTCCTATAGTTTCAAGATTTCAAAGTATGGATGCATGTTCTATGAAATGCTTCTGTTAAAAGGGAAACCTCCTATCTAGCTTTGCATTGAAGCATTAGTCATGGGCATCAAGAAAAAAATATGAGTCTTGTATGTTGTTTTGACAAATAGAACTATGAGCTGATTGAATTTTCTCAAGCAATGCATGGGACTCCTTCCATGACATTGCAAATATGTCCTTAGGCTTCATCTCACACATCATTATCTACACAAGAGAAAATCTGGTAATTTTTCACGGACTATATTCCAAGAGCACAACCTCAATATGAATACCTTCGTTACTTCTGTCAATAATGCAAAACAATGGATTGCTAGTTGCATTTATGCAAAAAAACACCTTACAAAAAAAAATCCAGAGTGGTAGGTCCATTTTTAAATCTTGGGAATCAACACAAGTTATGTAAGACAACATACATATTTTCCCACTTTTCAAGCTCAAAAAGGTTGGGCATAATATTATACTTTGATTTTGTTTGAGTCTAGATGCCAAAGGGGGTATCTAATATCATAATCATCTTGTTCTATTGTATCATCATATAAAATTGTAATGTCTCCTAGAAATTTAAATGTTATCCTTTGATCTTGAATTGGTTTTTAAAATCTAAACATTGGGTCACTTCCTTGGAATTGCATATTGGAAAGTATTGCAGCATAAAAAGATCTTGTTTATAGTGCACATGGGTAGATTCAATGATGTAAATGTTTTTTTATCTACTGAATTGGAAAAGCATCCTTAAGTTAGAAACCCTACTTTAAAAGAGTAAAAGGTGGTTGAGGTGATAATGGGTGGCTTGTTTGTTTAGTTACCCAAATTCTCTTAGGAACATTTCGTGGGCATGAGTTTGAACATAAACAAATAAGATGATGGTTTGGATTGACTAATAAATTATAGAGATCCGACCAAATCTGAAGTAACAAGTAGGACAGTGGTTTAGGATGGTGGTTTGGCTTTAGTGAAAGAGCCAACGAAATCTGAAGTAACAAGTAGGATGATGGTTTAGGATGGTGGTTTGGCTTGACTAAAAAATTATAGAGAGAGAACCAAATAAGAAGTCAACTTAGGACATCATTCACAAACTTCTATCAAAACCCATGGATTGGGCGGTTAGTTTTAGTAGGAGAGCTATAATATTACTAGAAGAAGGTGCAATAGAAAAAATAACAATCTCAAAGTCAAAGGAAATCATTG
>JASDQU010687083.1:12395-38090 GCA_032191745.1 Picea mariana | reverse complement strand
AATGATGATAAAGTTAATAAGGTCACCTTGAACATGAATGAACAAGTATTGCCACCTTGTAAACCCTCCTTAACCCTCCCTTACCCCTGCTTGTGTTGGTTTGGGGTTTTATGTTGTTTTGTCTTAAGGGTTAAATAAAGTTTAAATTAAATATAAATTATACCATGTTTAAATTATTTAATTTAAACATGTTATATTTAATAATTAATTTGATTTAATTTATAATTTTATTACTCTAGCCTAAACTATAAATAAAACCCCCCCCCCTACCCCTCACAACACACACTTTATTATTGTGATTCTCTTATGTTCCTAGTGTGAACGGATCTTCTCTCTCTTTGTTGCGGCTACCCTAGAGGACTGTTGTGTTGGTTCTGCGGCCCTTGTCTACTGTTGAGTGGTGGCTGGTAGGTACGACCTCTTGTCTAGTAAATGCAGCCTCTATTCTACTATTGTTGGAGTATTGGCCTTGAGTGGTTCGGCCCTTTCTCTCTGCTACTATGGTGCAGCCCGTATGACCCTACTCTTTACTGTTGTAGGGTGACTATTGGAGCAATCGTTCTCCTTACTATTGTTTGGAGTGTGACTGTTGTATGTTGAAACCCCTTTACTACTGTTGTGGTGTGGTTGCTATAGTGCAACACCTTATGAGTCCATCTCTCCTTTGCAGCTGTCCAGACCTATCCAGAGTTGAGCCATGACTTTCCTTAAGCTAATTTTCTGTGTGAGGGTTTCATCTACAGATTTTCTGAGTGAGGGTTTGGGTGTTTGAAACTTCTGTTGTGGGTTTGATTTTTGTTTTGTATCTCTGTGGCTCTATATTCTTGGTGGCAAGAAAGTTCTTTCATCTCTTGGTCAAAGATCCAACCTATATGGTGGATCTATGAGCTGGACTTTGTCTAAGAATAATTACAATGGTTTGCATCTCTGTGTGTGGTTATCTACTCAGTTTATCAGATCTGGACTTTGCTTTGAGTTTTTTCTTTGATTTATCTATATATATGTATCATCATTGATCGTTATCAGATCTGGACTGTATATTGAGTTTTGGTTCTTACTTCTTGTTTATGAAGTTTCGCTTGTTGTTCATGATCAAATTGTGTTTCATTCTTAGTTTAGATCTGTAGATATCTACAAGTTTTATTCCAGCATTGAAGATCAGAACTAATGTTTACTCTAGATCTACTCTTTAGCTAAATAACTCAACTATCTTAGATCTGAACACACATGCTTGTTTTTCTCTGTTCAAGTAGTGTAGAGTTGTTTTCGAGATATCAGATCTACTTGTTATCCTCATTGAAAAATAAAAATATACTTTTGTTCTGCTTTACTACCCTAATTCTAACACAACATCTTCAGTGGTATTGCAAACTTTTAAGTTGGTTCTTAATTTAACTCTATTGGAATGATTAGATAATTTCTCCCCATCAAGTGCCGATTTGGTGAGCCATGTGACAACACAAAATTATTCTCTTGTGATGCAAATGAGCCACCTAGGACACGTCCACTCCCACCAGGACCTTCTTTTCCTTTGGCCCGAAGAGCTGAAACACTCTTCAAATCCCTTATTGGGACTTTTCTACACCCACAGAACTCACCTTATGATCTCCCTTTGCCTTATCAGGAAATCAGACCTCGTGTGATTGCGAGTCCTGTGCTCAAGATATTGGGTCTTACAAATCCCCAAACCCCGATAAATATTCTTCAAATGCTTACCTTGCTCCTATCAGGAATTTCCCCATCAGGAAAACGACCTTTGCGTTGTCGTGATCCACTACTCTCACGGATCCCCAATTCCCGATCCTCGATGCCACTTACAGCACCCTTTATCCCCCTTTGGCTAACTCTTTTCGCATGTGACCTGCTGGTCCACAAGACCACGGTCCTTTCCCCTATCGGGATTTCGCAATTCGCAGAATCGAAATGCATAGAACTCACGCCCTTGGGATTTTCGATTCTCCAATTCTCGATGCCAGCTGGCGTTGGCCACTGCAAGGCTCGACCTTCCAACACCTGTCCTCCACTGAAGTGCTAAGACTATGGTACCATCGCGTTTCAATATTTCGCGACTTCTCCTGTCGTGAGTTTCTCGTCACCGAGAATCCCAAAATGTCGAACCCCTATGCATGTGTGAATGCTCTCCTCCACATCATCGCTTCCTCGTCACTCTATCGGGTATCACGAAATTGTGAATTCTAATGCAGCAGTTCTATTGTATGCGAAAACCCCGAAATGTTGAACTCTGACTCCTGGGGATCCTCTGACATGCGTCCCTCAAATCGAACGGCTCCAACTGTGTCGGGAAATCGCGGATCGCGATTCTGTTATGCAAGAATTTCATGACTCTGGAAATCCTGATATCCCGAACTCCGACTCTCCGGGATCTCTTGCCACATGTCCCTGTGGTTTGGACGACTCTGATCCTATCGAGAAATTGTGAATCGCAATTTCAATATGCTCGAGTCTCCTGTCTCCGGAAACCCTGATTCTCGGATGAGTTGAACCCTGATGATTCCCTACTCCTTGACACATGTCCGGCCGATATCAATGGCTGAGATTCTCCGTTGAGGTTTCGAGATTTAAAAGGTCTCAGTTCTCTCGACTTGCAAAACCCCGATGCCTCCAAAATCCCGATGTCTCCTCTGGGTTCTTCCTCTGCTCCTTCAGGCTTAAACCCTGCACAACTTCCCGAGATCTAACAGCTGATGGGATTTCACAGTTTCCCTCGGTGAATCCTGACCGTCAATTCCTCCTCCTTGGAGATTTCTCGAGAATGGCTAAGTGTCCTTTCTCAGCTCTAGCCCTTCAACGCCTGCGCTTGAAACACCTACTTGAAACTTCCTCGGTACAAACCCTGTGCTCTCCTTTAACGATACCATGAAGGTACTATACCTCCTGAGCTTATCTACTCTGATTCTTTCAGAGGAGCTTGCGAGCACTCCTTGTGCTCAACATTCAACAACTTCTCAAGTGTTGAATCTTTCAGACTCTGCGCGCTTCCTACAGTAGTAGTCTTTGATCTCCTTTGCTCATATTTACAACTGAGACTTCTTCTTCAACCTACGCACTCTTTGCACAGCTTCAACAACCCACTTCCACTTCTGAGTGAATGAGAACCCGAGTTAAACTACTGAGCCTTCATCAACACACTCCTTGCGGATGAATTAAACTGCACGCTTTGCAGGAATCTCCTGGCTCAGATAGAGAAACAATTGAAACTCATTCCATCTCCTTCAGACTTCAGTTTCAACCATGAAATCACATGCACGGCATATATAAAGCAAATTCATATCAAGAAAGCAAACATTCTTGAGAAGAACATCAATACACAGAGAAGACAACACAAACCATGTGCTTGAATCAAAGCTTCCTTCTATTAATTCAAATGACTGTACATGGGTGTTCTTCATATAATTCTCTGCATGCTCTTCTCTTCTTGCTCCTGAATAATATTACAATGATACAATGAGGGTGTATATATGTTGACGGGCGAAACTGATCGTCCGTCAACTGAGAGAGTGGAACCGGTCCAGGGTTGTCTAATAACCCAAGTTGTTTGGAATGAACCACCCTGAGAGGTTTAACGGCTCCGTTGGCCGCTCTAAGGTCCTAAGAAAACCAAAGAGAAAACTAATCTAAACTAATTAATCTAACTAAAACAAATGAAACTAACTAACAATAAATAAAACAACTATTACTAAAACTAAAACAAACTAATACACTAATATAATTAAAACAAACTGCTAAATAAATTAAACTAAAACTAAATATAAACTACTCTAACTATTCTATATACAAACTACTAATTACTATTACACTAACTCTACGAATTAACTGCCTAATTACTAATTGAATTACAACTTATTCACAAATATACATTATCTACAACTTGCAGATTTGAATAAAACCTGTAAAACTCATTTGCTTTCTGCCCTAAGACAGCCAGAGATATATTTTTGATTTTATGATTTTATGAACAAGGAATAAAACTTACTGAAATTAAACGATCTAATATATTTACTGACATTAAACAATATAATATACTAATTATACCTAAACTTATATCTAAACTAAACTACTAATAAAAACAGTAAACAAACAAGTGACTAACTGACCTGGAAACACTCCCAATTTGTCTTATGTATGATGACTTCGAAGCTGGTCGGAGGAAGGAAAATTGCACCGGATGATCCAGAAGCTTTTCGTAAACGATAAGCTGCAATTCTCTTTGAGTAGTTTACAGGACAAACAAGACATAAAAAATCATAACAATTATATGATTTATAAATCTCTGCAATAAGGGAAACCTGTTGTGCAAAAACTTATACTTGATAATTCAACTTATGAAGAAGATAAACCTGTCATTCACAAACTGAAACAAGCAATTGCTATGTTTTTTAAACACTTGGAAGAATTCAGATATGGATTATATTGATTGAATTATATCATTTGCAAGAGATTAAGATAGCTAAAGTAGTCATTAACCAAATGCAAATAGATACACATAAACATAAAACAAAATATTGATATTATGAAAGCTAAAGCTGTAGCAGAATATCAAATTATGTCTCAGTCTGTATTAAAATTCCATATCCTTGTTCTCCCATGAATGAGGATGATATTATTACAAAAATGATAAGTATTTATAAGTCTCTCCACAGGGTAAAACCTCCCTGTGGATAATATCAAATTGTTTTACATGATCTGGGAAAATATCCCAAAATCAACTAAACTAGGAAACTAAAATGACATCAGAATATTTCAAATATCCTCTAACTGCTCATCAAATCCACTGCAATTTCGAATTCATCTACAATAAACCAAAAATAACAAGTTAGAAAGATATTTTATTATGAAAATAATAAAAATTTGATCCTACAGACTTAGCTACAGAATCATCTGATTCTGTAGCTAGTCTAAAATAACATACAAGATCAGAATTGAAATCAAATCAAATCTTTTAAAATAATTAAAACCAATTATCTTCCAATGATCATTTAAAACGAATCACTCAAGATTCAAATGATTTTATCTTTCAACATTAATCATAATCAAAAGTGATTCAATTGAAAACAGGGGTAAGAATACTCTGTTTTACTGTCACCATAAAATCGGGTCGAACAGTAACAAGACTGTTTCATATCCAATTGGAATCGATAGTAGATCATATCGTATGTGATACGATCTAATCCAACACAACCATTTTCCACTCGTTATAGCTATAATGATATAACAAAATATTCAAGTAGTTTAATCAAATATAAAGATAGAAAGACTGTTTTGATTATGTGTAAATGAAATCATACGTAACAGCATTAACCCAACCAAATTTGTGATTGATCCTTGTACAGTCAACAGACAGGATTGACTAATTGTGATCGCAATTTTAATAGAATCAACAGAAGTTATAGTTGCAAACTGGGCAAATAATCGAAACAAATCATGACTGAGTTTAATTATAGAAATAAATCGTGAATCTCAATCTCGTTCTATGAATCTAATTCAAAAAGAGTATCCATTGCTATTACGAATCCAACCGATAACATGGTGGAACTAACAGTAAACCAATGTGTATTAACCGGCTGGGTATAACCGTTATGAATTGAATCTATTCACGATTTGGATGCATTTGTACAGAATCACATCGAAAATAAACCGAATTGTATTCCTATTGGTCGAAAGTCATATGGGACATAAAACCGTAACAATTAACCATTTCAAAATTGTTGCCATTCATAGCGTATACATTCTAATGAAATCAAAACGAAATGTGGTTGTGTTCAAAATTGAATATGAGAAACAGCTTCTTTCTAGAATAGATACAAACGACTTCAATTGATAGCAGAGCATTCATTTTAGCTAAATCAAACCAATCAAATCCACACCAAGATCAATCAAATCGATAAAAATCCAATCGAAGCTAAACTGGGAAAACAAACTTTCATTAATCAAAGCAAAGCTATGTATAGAATGCATACAGTGTGATAGAGCAAATCAATGCTGGAAACAGAGCTATTCAAAACCGAATTCGAATTCATTATATAAACAAGCGATATCAAACATACCTGTGTGAGGCTGCTCAAATTATGCCAACTTAGAATTCACGACCCCTGTAGTTGATTCCACATTTTTAAACAAAATGGAGCCTGTCGTCCTTTGTTTTTTATCAGTGGCTTGTAGCTTAGCCTTTTGACTAGTAAGCAGTGCAACCTAGTCCTCCAAAGAGTGAATTCTCGACTGTAGAATTGGAACATCAAGGTAATACCTCTCTAACCACGAGCTGCATTGATCACAGGGTGGCACTGTAGGTTTAGACAAAGCAAGAGAGGGTTTAGCTAAATGACCGGGGGCTTCACAAGGCAGCTGAATGCCTGGGTAGTTAGGGTCGTTTTGTAGGCAAGGGGGTAGGTTTGTCACAAGGTCATACAAGGGTTCGGCACACAGACCTTGCGAATAGGGGTATTCGCTAGCCAAGAAATGCTCCACTTCTGAATCAGAGTCCTCAGTCAACACGATAGGATTTGGGTTGATAGGAGGTTTCAGCTTATTTCTTGCCATTCGTGAAATTAAACGGGCAGTCTTTTTCCTTTGGCGTTTACAGTGGGTTTTGCCTTGGGATTTTTTCTCATAGGCTTATCAGTCTCGACATCCTTAGTCATAGAGTGGGGTAGGTTGATAGGTGAGTTGATCAAGGGTTTAGGTAGCAGGATGCTGTAGGGTACGGAGGGTACAGACTTAACCTCGCTCACCACAGGTTTGTCAACCTGTGGAGGGTTAGAATCTTCAAAATCATTCCAAGCAATGAAATTGCTCCAACAATCACCGTGTAGACTCAAATGACAAACCATAATAATCTTAGCCAGCCCATAATGAAAAAGGCTACTATCATCCTGGTTCTTTTTGTACTTCTTTGACATTTTAAACAGGCTTCTATGCAAATAATAAGGCATATTAAGCTGATAACCCATAAAAAACATAAGAAAATGAAGGTGGTGTAAGAAAACAAACCCGTACTGACCTTCGCAGGTGATAAATTGTTTGATTATCATCAATAAATCATGCCAACACTGTTTAAGAATGGTCATGGGCAAACCTTTATCACAGGAGATAACTTTACGTGACTGGAAGAGTAGTGTCCAAGGGACCTCCTCTACTTTTCAATTCATGGACCATCGTTGTCCAGTGGCAGGCAAACCCGTAGCAAGACTAATAAACTGCTCGTCAATTTCCAATTGAATATCGCCGACCTTGGCTCGACAGCCATCAAAGGTCAAAGAAAATTGTCGAGCTACGCAGAGGTTAAAACCCTCGAATTTTTGTATAAATGACAGCCACCCATTTTGCTCGAGGTCACTGTGGGCACTGTTGAACAACAACAAGGCCTGGCTCCCATTGGGTTCAGCTCGGACGACAGGGGCCATGGTGCGAGCACATGGTAAGGGTTTGGTTTGAATTTACCAACACACAAGAGCAGAGTCATTTGGTCTAACAACAATGAACGATCAAAGGGGAGAGCATTAGTGTGTGCATGCGAGGGTGGTGGAGTTATTCACCGCCATGTATAATAGTTATGGCAAAGTACAACCACCAAATTCAACCTCTGTTCAAACAATCATAGCATAGTTCAAAACCAATCATTTTCCAACCAAAGAATCAAACGGTGAGTGATATGCCGATGCGCCATTAACTATAGTTTTTCAAACCAATGTCATTCAACGTGAAATCAAACCCAAAAGTTAACCATGCGCCATTGTATAAATGTTTAATCAAAAGTTTTAAACCATTGTGCCAATCGATATTTATAAACTTTACAAGCCAAGAGCCATAAAAAGATTATCATAAGGATCACATTATTTATAAAAACAAAAATAAGTCGTGACCCTTATGCAATTCATAGAATCAAGTATAAACCCACATGCTCAATGCCTCATAAGTTTAATAAAATCAAGTTATGCAATCAAAGTAAGAATGTCCAAATGGGCATAGTTTAAAAATCTTTTCATCCATATAACGATAAACCAAAGGTAAGTGCTATAGAAAATATCAAATAAAAATATCATGACAATTCGAAATGTGACCATGAAAGGAAAAGTTTTCACGCTTACAGTCGTGAAAACTAAATGGAGACCAATTTGCAAGTGTCGCAAGAAATGAAAATATTGTCTATTGACAACAATTTGAAGTTCGAAAGACATAGGTGTAGGCAGCTAATAGGACAATAGAAAAAATTGAATTGGCTGCCAACAAAAAATTCGTTTTCCCTCCTTCTATCTAAAACTGTCCAATCTGGAAATAAATCCTACCTACCTGCATTAACTAGATTAAATGCCTCCTATCTACTTCAGACAAGAGCGTATGGCTCGAGTTCTGATACAATATACAAAAGGTGCTCCTTCATAAATGGTTCCTTGAAGGTTTGGCACTTCATTAAAGACTTGCGCTACAATCCCAAAGCACTTCAAAAATTTGGGTTTGTTTATCCAGCTAATCACCACTTGATGTGTTGGCTCTCTTGATGAGTTGGCGATGCTCCTACATCATACTCCTCGGTTTGAAAACTTTCATGGGCTCTTGTCCATGAGCTCCTCCACGGTCTGTCCATGCTTTTGAATCACTGCTTCAGTCTCCCTGTTGGCATCTTCCATTGGATGGTTCTTCCATTTGACCAGATTCTCGATGTATTGCTTCCGCCTGGTCCTTTTGCTCACCCCCTTATCAAGTATACGCTCCATCTGTGGCTTTTCTGCAATCGACATATGCTTCTTCCACTAGACCTGCTGCTGTTCATTACTTCCATCTCCTGCTTCCACATCCTTATATGGATATAAGTCTGAGACATTGAATGTCGGAGATATTCCAATCTCATCTGGCAACTCAATTTCATTAGCGTTTTCTCCCAATTTATTTAGGACTCTGCATGGTCCAATTTTCTTCATTTTTAGCTTGTTGGATGTTCCCCTCAGGAACCTTTCCTTCCTCAAATGTGCCAGAACTAGATCACCAACTTCAAACTGAAGTTGTCTCCGATGTTGATCTTCCCTATGCTTATATTCCTAGTTTGATTCCAGCAATCGCTCTTTCACCCTGCTGTGAAGTTCTTTCATCACCTCTGTGAATTCTCCTGCACTTGCGCTCTTAGTCATTATCTGCTCTGAGTCCCTCAGTTCATATACTCCTCTTGGCTGCCTTCCATATACAATCTCAAATGGACTTTTTCATGTGCTCCTATTCACTGAGTCGTTGTACGCAAACTCTGCCTGTGGCAACACATTGTCCCAACTGCTATGGTGCTCTGTCACCAAGCTTCTTAATAAGTCTCCCAGACTCCTATTTACCACTTCTGTTTGTCCATCCGTCTGAGGATGATAGGCAGAACTAAACATCAAATTAGTCCCCATCTTCTTCCAGAGTGTCCTCCAAAAATGTCCAATGAATTTTGTATCCCTGTCCGAGACTGTGCTTCTAGGTAACCCATGAAGTCAAATGACCTCTTGAAGAACAAATTTGTGATGTGAGTCGCATCGTTGGTCATCTGGCATGGGATAAAATGTGCCATTTTGGAAAAACTGTCAACAACCACAAAGATCAAATCATGTCCTCTTTGCGTCCTAGGCAATCCCAATATGAAATCCATGTTGATTTCATCCCACGACCTCTCAGGTATGGGTAATAATTGATAGAATCCCACATTCTGCTTCCTTCCCTTCGAATGCTAGCAAATTCTACATCTGTCAACAAAATTATTGACCTCTGACTGCATCCCTTGCCAAAAGTATGCTTCTCTCAGCTTTGCAAATGTCTTGTCGTGGCCAAAATTCCCTGCCAATCCACCACTGTGCTTTTCTTTTAGCAGATTCTCCCTCATGGAGCAATTTGGAATGCATAACTGATTTCCTATGAACAACAGTCCATTTTGGATCATGTAATCCATCCATGGGCTTCTGTCTCTGAGAAATGGATTCTCAGCTGCCTCATATGCCTCTGTGAAATCTGCATCACCTACATACATGTCCCTAAGACTTTCAAAACCCAATGTTTTGACTCGGAACTCCTGTAGCAACAAACACTTCCTGCTCAAAGCATCAGCCACTTTGTTAGCAGTACCTGAAATATGTTTAATTACAAATGTAAAATTCTGCATATACTCTACCCATTTAGCATGTTTCTGATTCAACTTCTCCTGTTGAGTCACAAACTGCAATGCATGATTATCACTATACAGAACAAATTCTTTCGGAATCAAGTAATGTCTCCACTTCTTCAACGCCTGTATGATAGCATAAAATTCTTTGTCATACATGGAGTACTTTATTTTTGCCTCATCCAGCTTCTCGCTGAAATATGCAATTGGTCTGTCCTCCTAGCTCAAAACCGCTCCTATGGCAAAACCACTTGCATCACATTTCACCTGGAACACCCTCGTAAAATCCGGCAACACCAAAACCCACTGTTCTGTGATCTTTCGCTTCAATAGATTGAAGCTCTTCTCTGCCTCTTCAGTCTAATGAAAATATTTATGTCTTTTCTTGATAGTATCCATCATTGCTGCGCTAATTCCATTGAAATTCCTGATGAATTTTCGGTAGAAACTAGCCAGTCCATGAAAACTTCTCACCTCGAAAACATTTCTCGGTGATGGCCAATTTTTAATTACCTCCACTTTACTTGGATCCATCTTTAATTCATGACAAATCCCAAGTAAATGAGTTATGTCTTCATAAATGAAGATTTCCTCATATTGATCAACAGCTTCTCTTGCTGTAGCTTCTTCATTACTGCAGCTAAATGCTTCATATGTTCTACTTTTGTTTTACTGAAAATCAATATGTCATCCTAATAAACAATGACAAACTTACCAATGAATTCCTTCAGCACTTCATTCATTAACCTCATGAAGGTACTCGGTGAATTCGTCAAGCCAAACGGCATGACTAGCCATTCATATAACCCTTCGTTGGTTTTGAAGGTTGTCTTCCATTCATCGCCTTCCCTCATGCGAATCTGATGGTATCCGCTTTTCAAATCAACCTTTGAAAAAAATTTGGCTCCACTTAAACAATCCATCAAGTCATCCATCTATGGCAATGGAAACCTGTACCTGATGGTTATTTTGTTAATGGATCTGGAATCTGTACACATTCTCCAAACTCCATCTTTCTTTGGACTCAGTACCGTTAGAATGACACACGGACTTAAACTTTCCCTGATCAGTCCTTTATCCAATAGTTCCTGCACCTGTCTTTTAACTTCTTCATTCTCCTGCTGTGTCAACCTATACGCAGCCTTGTTTGGAAAACTGGCTCCTGGTATGAGGTCTATATGATAACTCACACTTCTCATCGGTGAAAACGAATGAGGTAATTCGTCTACCACAATGTCAGCGAACTCTTCTAGTAGTTCCTAAATTTCTTCTGGAAAGTCATCCACTCTTGTTATGGTCAAAATGATTTTTGGTTTCCTGACCACAAAGAATTGTGGACCTTCCTTCTTCTTTACTTCCTCCAGAAGTTCCTTCCCACTCATGAGAAGTATAGTATTTCTCGTTTCTGGGTATACTTCTTTATCTTTAATCAGAAGTAACATATGTGTTCTTCCATTCTTCTCCAAAGTATACGTATTCATCTTCCCATCATGAATTACGTTCCTGTCATATTTCCATGGTCTGCCTAGCAATAAATGACATACATCCATAGGAATAACATCACAGAGTATTTTATCATTATATCCTCCTATCTTGATGTCAACTAAGCACTGTTTGGTGACGCTTACCTGATGTCCCTTCTGTAGCCATGAAACTTTGTATGGACTCGGTGATCAGTTGTCTCCAACTCTAGTTTCTCCACCATCTCAGTTGAAATGAGATTGTCTGTGCTTCCACTATCCACAATAACCTTGCACTTCCTGTCTTTGGTCTCGCATGTGGTTCTAAAAAGTCTGTTTCTTTGAGCTGTATCCTCCACCTCCTTCTTGGGTGTTAAGAGAACCTTATGCATCATCAACGATCTTCCATCTTCTGCATCTTTTGCTTCAGCATCTCGCCTCTGTGCCTCGGCGATGTGAGCTTCTCTTCCATCCTTCTTCCAATCTAGACAGTCAACTGCCTTGTGTCCATTTTTTCCACACGTGAAACATGTGATGAATCCACCTCGGCCTCTTCCTCTACCTCTGGTACGAGGAAATGTGTTATTATCAGCGTATCCTCCGTTCAGTTCTGTCTACTGCCTTCGTTGTTCAGCATACTGGCCTCGCTGTGAACTTCCACCTCTTTCTTTTCTAGTCTGAGGCTTTTTCTAGTCGTCCTTAGATTTCTGAAACCTATCTTGGGCAACTGACTTACCTTTTGGCTGGCTCCTACCTCGGCCTCGCTGTGCTGGCTTGTGGATTAATTTTTCCTCAGCTTTCAACACCATCTAATACACATCCTCCACCGTTCTGATGGTTGTCATACTCATCTCATCCTGGATATTGTATCTTAAGCCATTCATATACCTGGCAACTTTTTCATCATTTCTCTCTTGATGACCTGCTATGATATTTAGCTTATAGAAATCCTCAATATACTCCTTCACTGTCATCAACTTCTGTCTCAGGTTCTGCATTCTCTTGAACAGTGTGATTTGATAATCCCTTGGGATGAACTTTGCCTTCATATTCACAATCATTTGATCCCAGTTTCTAATCTTTTGCTTGCCTTTGGAACGTCTATCTTCTTGAATCTCATCCCACCATAATGCTGTGTGTCCCTTCAATTTTGTGACAGCATGCCTGACCTTCTTATCCTCTTCGATGTCCTCATAATCGAAGTAGGTGTCAAGAGCTCTGATCCAGTCCAATAGCTCTTTTGCATCCAAACTCCCTTCATAAGCTGGAATGTCCATCCTTGTCTTCAAACTCATCCGAGTGATAGCTTTAATTAATCGCTCATTGGCTGCATCTTCGACAGCAACTTCTCCTTGCTGTTCAACTTCAACTTCGCCTTCGAAGTCACTCAGATATCCAGCACTGGCTGTGCGTCTCTGCGCTACTTCCATATCTTCTAATCTCTCTCGGAGATCATGTATCTGCCTCTCCATATCTAGATTCTGCGCTTGTCTCCCCCTTCCTCTGGGGTTTCCCCTATCCTCTGGATTGGGTGATTGTCTTTCTCTCCTCGGCGGCATGGTGAAATTTTCCTTTCTCCTCTCCTACAGAAAACAGAGAAATTTTCTCACTCTGATACCACTTGATGCAAACGTGCCACCCAGGACACGTCCGCTCCCACCAAGACCTTCTTTTCCTTTGGCCCGAAGAGCTGAAAACACTCTTCAAATCCCTTATCGGGACTTTTCTACACCCACAGAACTCACCTTATGATCTCCCTTTGCCTTATCGGGAAATCGTACCTCACGTGATCATGAGTCCTGCGCTCATGAGATCAGGTCTTACAAATCCCCGAACCCCGATGAATATTCTTCAAATGATTACCTTGCTCCTATCGAGAATTTCCCCGTCGGGAAATCGGCCTTTGCGCTGTCGTGATCCACTGCTCTCATGGATCCCCGATTCCCAATCCTCGATGCCACTTACAGCACCCTTTATCCCCCTCTGGCTAACTCTTTTCGCATGTGACCTTTTGGTACACAAGACCACGGTCCTTTCCCCTATCGGGATTTCGCAATTCATGGAATCGAAATGCGTAGAACTCACTCCCTCGGTATTTTCAATTCTCTGATTCCCAATGCCACTTGGCATTGGCCACTGCAAGGCTCGACCTTCCAACACCTGTCCTCCACTGAAGTGCTAAGACTGTGGGACCGTCTCATTTCTGGATTTCACGACTTCTCCTGTCATGAGTTTCTCATCACCGAGAATCTCGAAATGTTTAACCCCGATGCACATGTGAACGCTCTCCTCCACGTCACTGCTTCCTCATCACTCTATCAGGTATCGTGAAATCGTGAATTCTAATGCAGCAGTTCTATTGTATGCAAAAACCCTGAAAANCCGATGCACATGTGAACGCTCTCCTCCACGTCACTGCTTCCTCATCACTCTATCAGGTATCGTGAAATCGTGAATTCTAATGCAGCAGTTCTATTGTATGCAAAAACCCTGAAATGTCGAACCCTGACTCATGGGGATCCTTTGACACACGTCCCTCAAATCGAACGGCTCCAGCTGTGTCGGGAAATCGTGGATTTCGATTTCGTTATGCAATAATTTCACGACTCTTAAAATCTCGATATCCCAAAATCCGACTCTCCGAGATCTCTCGCCACGTGTCCCTACAGTTTGGACGGCTCTGATTCTATCGAGAAATCGCGGATCGCGATTTCAATATGCTCGAGTCTCCTGTCTCCGAAAACCCCGATTCTCCAATGAGCTGAACCTCGATGAATCCCTACTCCTTGACACGTGTTCGGCCGAGATCAACGGCTGAGATTCTCCGTCCCGGTTTCGAGACCTAAAAGGTATCAGTTTTCTCGACTTGTAAAACCCCGATGCCTCCAAAATCCCAATGTCTCCTTCGGGTTCTTCCTCTGCTCCTTCGGGGTTAAACCCTACGCAACTTCCCAAGATCTAACGGCTGACGGGAATTCATAGTTTCCCTCGGCGAATCCTGACCGTCAATTCCTCCTTCTTGGAGATTTCTCAAGAATGGCTAAGTGTCCTTTCTCAGCTCTAGCCCTTCAACGCCTGCGCTTGAAATACCTACTCGAAACTTCCTCGGTACAAACCCTGTGCTCTCCTTTAATGATACCATGAAGGTACTATACCTACTGAGCTTATCTACTCTGATTCTTTCAGAGGAGCTTGCGAGCACTCCTTGTGCTCAACATTCAACAACTTCTCAAGTGTTGAATCTTTCAGACTCTGCGCGCTTCCTGCAGCAGCACTCTTTGATCTCCTTTGCTCAGATTTACAACTGAGACATCTTCAACCTGCGCACTCTTTGCACAGCTTCAACAACCCACTTCCACTTCTGAGTGAATCAGAACCCGAGTTAAACTACTGAGCCTTCATCAATGCACTCCTTGCGGATGAATTCAACTGCACGCTTTGCAGGAATCTCCTGGCTCAGATAGAGAAACAATTGAAACTCATTCCATCTCCTTGAGACTTCAGTTTCAACCATGAAATCACATGCACAGCATATACAAAGCAAATGCATATCAAAAAAGAAAACATTCCTGAGCAGAACATCAATACACAGAGAAGACAACACAAACCATGTGCTTGAATCAAAGCTTCCTTCTATTAATTCAAATGACTGTACATGGGTGTTCTTCATATAATTATCTGCATGCTCTTCTCTTCTTGCTCCTAAATAATATTACAATGATACAATGAGGGTGTCTATATTCGTTTCCCCTCCTTCTATCTAAAACTGTCTAATCTGGAAATAAATCCTACCTACCTACATTAACTAGATTAAATGCCTCCTATCTACTTCAGACAAGAACATATGGCTCGAGGTCTGATACAATATACAAAAGGCGCTCCTTCATAAATGGTTCCTTGAAGGTTTGGCACTTCATTAAAGACTTGTGCTACAATCCCAAAGCACTTCAAAAAAGTGGGTTTGTTTATCCAGCTGATCTTCGCTTGATGTACTGGCTCGCTTGATGAGTTGGTGATGCTCCTGCATCATCTTGTAAAGTCCAGGTTTATGAGGAAAAAAGAATTCATTCATGTAGTTTTTCCATTTGAAAATATTATGGAAACATGTTGCAATTGCAAGGCCTTTTATGTAAGGACAATTTCCTTCTGCATTGGCATCTTCATATACAATTTTGTTACAGTTCTTTTCATTAAGACAACATTGTAGGGACAAATCTTTAGTTGGTCCATAAAGATGCTTCCCCATTGAAACATAGTAAAAACAATTCAAAAATTCCACAACTTCCAAGTTTATATATTCAATGTATATTCACATGCACTGCAAATTAATTCCCTCTATCTGCCTGGAAGTTCTTATATGATCTACACTTCACTAGTACTATGTCCTTAATGCCATAATAGTTAGAAATCATGTGAGTTAAATAACCTTGTATAGCCCCAAACTATACAACTTTTAGATGGGATTTCACTTATTCTCTCTTTTCCCCATGCTCATGCCCATAACCATTCATATATTCATAATACATATTTTTCTTTGAAATGAAATCATGACTCCAAATTATTCCTATAGTTTCAATATTTCAAAGTATGGATGCATGTTCTATGACATGCTTCTCTTAAAAGGGAAACCTCCTATCTAGCTTTGCATTGAAGAATTAGTCATGGGCATCAAGAAAAAAATATGAGTCTTGTATGTTGTTTTGACAAATAGAACTATGATCTGATTGAATTTTCTCAAGCAATGCATGGGACTCCTTCCATGACATTGCAAATATTTCCTTGAGCTTCATCTCACACATCATTATCTGCACAAGAGAAAATCTGGGAATTTTTCACGGAATATATTCCAAGAGCACAACCTCAATATGAATACGTTCGTTACTTCTGTCAATAATGCAAAACAATGGATTGCTAGTTGTATTTATGCAAAACAACACCTTACAAAAAAACTTCTAGAGTGGTAGGTCCTTTTTCAGATCTTTGGAATCAGCACAAGTTATGTCAGACAACATACATATTTTCCCACTTTCCAAGCTCAAAAAGGTTGGGCATAATAGTATACTTTGATTTTGTTTGATTCTAGATGCCAAAGGGGGTATCTAATATCATAATCATCTTGTTCTATTGTATCATCATATAAAATTGTAATGTCTCCTAGCAATTTAAATGTTATCCTTTGAGATTGAATTGGTTTTTAAAATCTAAATGTTGGGTCACTTCCTTGGAATTGCATATTGGAAAGTATTGCAGCATAAATAGATCTTGTTTATAGTGCACATGGGTAGATTCAATGATGTAAATGTGTTTTTATCTACTGAATTGGAAAAGCATCCTTAAGTTAGAAACCCTACTTTAAAAGAGTAAAAGGTGGTTGAGGTGATAATGGGTGGCTTGTTTGTTTAGTTACCCAAATTCTCTTAGGAACATTTCGTGGGCATGAGTTTGAACATAAACAAATAAGATGATGGTTTGGATTGACTAATAAATTATAGAGATCCGACCAAATCTGAAGTAACAAGTAGGACGGTGGTTTAGGATGGTGGTTTGGCTTGAGTGAAAGAGACAACCAAATCTGAAGTAACAAGTAGGATGATGGTTTAGGATGGTGTTTTGGCTTGACTAAAAAATTATAGAGAGAGAACCAAATAAGAAGTCAACTTAGGACATCATTCACAAACTTCTATCAAAACCCATGGATTGGGCGATTAGTTTTAGTAGGAGAGCTATAATATTACTAGAAGAAGGTGCAATAGAAAAAATAACAATCTTAAAGTCAAAGGAAATCATTGAGACTAATAAATCTAGCCACAAGGTTATAGTGGAGAGAGAGAAAGGTTTATCGTAGAATACGTTCCAAAGCATGAATTGTTTGCAATTTGGATATTTGGTTGGGGGATATTGAGCAGATATATGAATTGTGGAGGAAGACATCGTCCCATTTAGATTTCATTGTTGTGGGCTATAGGTGCATTGTTGTGGGTTACCTCTCTTAGATTTGTTTAACAAAGTGATAAGGAGATCCTCATCCTTGGTACACCATAAAATCCTTTAAATCTCAATGTAATAGATGTTTTATAAATGCACCAAAACCCTAAAAGAACCACTAGAGTTACCTAGATTGCAATTTTGAAAGGTTAATATAGAGTTGTTGGAAATCCTTAAAAAATGATTCCATCAAACTTATGGGTATAGTTTAATCAGTAATTCGCAAACTTCAAACTTAGATAGCACCATTTGACTTTGAAACCCACTCTTCAATACTTGGAATCGTTGTCCGGATTTGTCCTTCTTTACATAGTCTTATATTTTGCACAAAGTCTTATTTGATTATTGTGACTAATGACATATGATAATAAATTTGGATCATTTTGTTAGTGAGTGGATCCCCTCCTTTTAGTTAGTGAGTGGATCTCCTTCTTTATTTACAATGAGTGTATCCCCTCATTTAGTTAGTAACCCTATCTAAATCTACATAAGCAAGTATGCTAATATGTGGGTTGTCTATATATCCTTTCCTTTTTCCTTGAACAAATTGAACTTTCCTTTGGAAAATCCTAGAAATAACAATACTTTCACCCTTTCCATTTAATTGCAAGATATTATCATAAATGGGTGTGCCCTAGTCCAACTTATTCAAACTTCATTTGCTTATTTCATTGGCTAGTCTCCAATGATTAAAACCAATGATTAAAAACCAATGGCTAGTACCCAATGATTAAAACCATACAGTGGGTCCACTTCTCTCAGGCTGTTAAGATCAATTAGTTTAACTTCCTCTTCATGGAAAATGTGAAATGATAGCTCTAAGCCTCCCTTCTTGCAAGACATATGACTAGAATATTGAAATTTGCTGATGTCACTAGTTGGTAAATGTGTCATGCTGTTAATAAATGTGTCCTAACAGCAGGTGGATATAGCCTTAGTGTTTCATTCAGTACCATAGTCATCTGCCAAGCAGAGAAAAAAAAATCATTACAGCTTAAATGTCGAGAACTCTGGAATGTGCAGAGAGAAATTCATTGTCCTTCCATTAGTAAACTTTTCTCTGTATCTTACAATTGACAAGAACTCTAGAATGTGCTATATGGCGAGAGGCTTAAAATTTAGTGGAGAGTTTGAAGTAATCATGTCCCAATTATAAATAAAGTAGTTGGTCTTGGTTGAGGTAATCATCATTATCATCGTTATTAATTCGAAAATCATGTACAATATATTTGTAAATAGTTTTCTTCTTGTTTCTCCTCTTCATCAAAAGGTGGTCCACTTTGGTGACAAATGGATTTTTTGACAAGAATAGAGTAATGCAGTAGTGTGTGATATAAGATATAATTGGCAGGCATATCCTACATATCGAAAGTATGGTGTCCTTCAATCTTTCAATACATGAGGCAATTGAAGATACATTGATGTGATTGCTTGATCATTTTTATTGTGTTAGTATAATGGTTATATGAAGTCAATATAGTAGTGATCTAAAACCATCCTTAAGTTAAAAACTCTACTTTAGAAGTGTAAAAGGTGGTTGAGGTGATAATAGGTGGCTTTCTTGTTTAGTTATCCAAATTATCTTTCAAGACAATTTTGGGGCATGAGTTTGAACAAAAACAAATAAGATGATGGTTTGGGTTGACTAATAAATTATAGAGAGCCAACAAAATCTAAAGTAACGAGTAGGATGGTGGTTTGGCCACTGAAAAATTATAGAGAGCGAACTAAATCCAAAGTCATCTTAGGGCATCATTCACAAAGTTCTATTAGTAGGAGAGGCAATATTGCTAGAAGAGCCTATGTCAAAGGAAATCGTTGTCAAAGGATAATAAAGGTTATAGTGGAGAGAGAGAAAGGTTTTCAGTAGTAGAGGTTCCAAAGCATGAATTATTTTTAATTTGGATATTTGGTTACGAGAAATTGAGAAGATATATGAATTGTGGAGGAAGGCCTCATACCATTTAGATTTCATGTAACACTAGGCTCGTAGGTCCATTGTTGTGGGCTACCTCTCTTAGATTTTTTTAACAAAGTGATAAGGAGATCCTCATCCTTGGTACACCATAAAACCCTTTAAATCTCAATGTACTAGATGCTTTAAAAATGCACCAAAACCCTAAATGAACCTGGGAAAAACCACTAGAGTTACTTGGATATCAGTTTTGAATGGTAACTTGGACTTGGAATATAATGATGCCATCAGATAAAATTTCTTGCACATATTATCTCCATAAATGCATCTAAATGTAATGTAGCTTTATTCCCTGGAATGTTCAACATCACAAGGAACCAATCATTAGATCGCTAGATGCAGGATAGGAAAGTGATGTGTATGGAGGCATGTAGCTAGTAAGCTAAAAGAGGACCAACCAACGTCAAAAATGTCAGTAGATCACCTTTGGTTACTTATTGATTCATTTTCAGGCTTAAAAAAACATATAGGGGTGGGTGGGTGGGTGAATAAGATTAGAATTAATGGTTTGATATCAAATGATAAATAACATTAAATAACATTTTACAAGCAGCATTCAAAACATAAATAAGGATCCATAAAACATTCAGATCTTAAATTAGAACTAGAAATAAGCTTGGGATTAGATTGTCTAATCATTCATTTGGTTGGAGGACTTTGTTATAGTTTTATAATGTGATTATATAATCACATGTAGATCATCCATTTTTCTCTTAGTTGTCATTTAATACTTCATTCATCTATACTCTTTTTCTAATATGCCATCTTGTTATTGGAATGAGAAGAGCCCGTGAATACACTTTAGATTCTACGACTCTGCAGTCAACAAGACAAGAAGACAATAGAGAACGAGAAGAACACACTAGACAACAACACAAAGAAACTGAATAAACAAGTAAGAATGCTAATTAACTTGGAGTAGAGACATGGTACCAAATTTTTCAATGTTCCAAGTGGATGTGCCCCCCATGTTTCCCATGCTTCAGGGGCAAGGGGCGCCTGGGGAAACATTTACCCACGTCCCCATTTTGGGGAAATGGGAGAAAATGTTTCCCCAATGTGGGGAACGTCTACGCACACTTCCCACCCCAAACAAAATGGGGGGGGAGATGCCTAGGCACCCTTCCCCCCCATTCTTTTTGTCCAAGAGGGAAAGCTAGCATGTGCTAGCTTTCCCCCATGGTGGAATGATGTTGTTCGAGATGCACTTGTGCTTCTACAAGATGGAAAGCTAGCACGTGCTAGCTTTCCCCCATATTGGAATGATGTTATTCGAGATGTGATTGAGTTGGGGGAAAGCTAGCACATGATAGCTTTCCCCCAGATTGAATGATGTTGTTTGAGATGAGCTTGTGCTTGTGGAAGAGGGAAAACTAGCATGCGCTAGCTTACCCCCATGGTGGGATGATTTTTGAGATGCACTAGTGCTTGTGCAAGAGGGAAAGCTAGCATGTGCTAGCTTTCCCCCACAGAGGAATGATGTTGTTCGATATGTTCTTGTGCTTTTGCAAGAGGGAAATCCAACATAAACTAGCTTTCCCCCACGATGGAATGATGTTGTTTCAAGATGAACTTGTGCTTGTTCAAGAGAGAAAGCTAGCACATGCTAGATTTCCTTGACAATGGAATGATGTTGTTCAAGATGAGCTTATTCTTGTGCAAGAGGAAAGACTATCATGTGTAAGCTTTCCTCCATGCTAAAATGATGTTGTTCGAGATGCGCTTGTGCTTGTGCAAGAGGTAAAGCTAGCACACGCTAGCTTTCCACCATGGTGGAATGATGTTTTTAGAGATGCAATTGTGCTTCTGCAAGATGGAAAGCTAGCATGCGCAAGATTTCCCCCATGGTGGAATGATCTTATTCAAGATGTGATTATGATAGGGGAAAGCTAGCACATGCTATCTTTCCCCCACATTGAATGATGTTGTTTGAGATGAGCTTGTGATTGTGGAAGAGGGAAAACTAGAACGCGCTACCTTACCCCATGGTGGGATGATTTTTTATATGCGCTAGTGCTTGTGCCAGAGGGAAAGCTAGCATGCACTAGCTTTCCCCCATGGTGGAATGATGTGCTTGTGCAAGATGGAAAGCTAGCATAATTGTGCTTGTGCTTGTTCAATATGCACTTGTGCTTCTGCAAGATGGAAAGCTAGCATGTGCTAGCTTTCCCCTGTGTTGGAATGATGTTATTTGAGATGTGATTGTGCTAGGGGGAAAGCTAGCACATGTTAGCTTTGAATGATGTTGTTTGAGATGAGCTTGTGCTTGTGCAAGAGGGAAAACTAGCACGCACTATCTTACACCCATGGTGGGATGATTTTCAAGATGCACTTGTGCTTGTGCAAGAGGGAAAGCTAGCATGCGCTAGATTTCCCCCACAGTGGAATGATGTTGTTCGAGATGTGCTTGTGATTTTGCAAGAGGGAAATCCAACATAAACTAGCTTTCTAAGATGAGCTTATGCTTGTGCAAGAGGGAGGACTAGGATGTTCAAGATTTCCCCCATGGTGGAATGATGTTGTATGAGATGCACTTGTGCTTCTAGAAGATGGAAAGCTAGCATGTGCTAGCTTTCCCCCATGTTGAATTGATGTTATTCGAGATGTGATTGTGCTAGGGGAAAGCTATCACATGCTATCTTTCCCCCACATTGAATGATGTTGTTTGAGATGAGCTTGTGCTTGTGGAAGAGGGAAAACTTTCACGCGCTAGCTTAACCCCATGGTGGGATGATTTTTGAGATGCGCTAGTGCTTGTGCAAGAGGGAAAGATAGCATGCGCTAGCTATCCCCCATGATGGAATAATGTTGTTGGAGATGTTCTTATGCTTATGCAAGAGGGAAATCCAACATAAACTAGCTTTCCCCCACAGTAGAATGATGTTGTTTCAAGATGCACTTGTGCTTGTTCGAGAGGGAAAGATAGCACACGCTAGATTTCCTTGAAGGTGGAGTGATGTTGTTCAAGATGAGCTTATACTTGTGCAAGAGGGAAGACTACCATGTGAAAACTTTCCTTCATGCTAAAATGATGTTGTTTGAGATGTTCTTGTGCTTGTGCAAGAGGGAAATCTAGCACGCGCTAGCTTATCCCCATGGTGGAATGATGTTGTTCGAGATGCACTTGTGCTTCTACAATATGGAAAGCTAGCATGCGCTAGCTTTCCCCCATGTTGGAATGATGTTATTCAAGATGTGATTGTGCTAGGGGAAAGATAGCACATGCTAGCTTTCCCCCACATTGAATGATGTTGTTTGAGATGATCTTGTGCTTGTGGAAGAGAGAAAACTAACACACGCTAGCTTACCCCCATGGTGGGATGATTTTTGAGATGCGCTAGTGCTTGTGCAAGAGGGAAAGATAACATGTGCTAGCTTTCCCCCATGGTGGAATCACATTTTTCGAGATGTGCTTGTGCTTGTGCAAGAGGGAAATCCAACATAAACTAGCTTTCCCCCATGGTGGAATGATGTGGTTTCAAGATTCTATTGTGCAAGAGGGAAAACTAGCACATGCTAGCTTTCCACCATGGTGGAATGATGTTGTTCTAGATGCATTTATGCTTCTGTAAGATTGAAAGCTAGCATGCGCTAGCTTTCCCCCATGTTGGAATGATGTTATTCGAGATGTGATTATGTTAGGGGGAAGCTAGCACATGCTATCTTTCCCGCACATTGAATGATGTTGTTTGAGATGATCTTGTGCTTGTGCAAGAGGGAGAACTAGCACATGTTAGCTTACCGACATGGTCGGATGATTTTCAAGATGCCCTAGTGCTTGTGCAAGAGGGAAATCTAGGATCCGCCAGCTTCCCCCCATGATGGAATGATGTTGTCTGAGATGTGTTTGTGCTTTTGCAAGAGGGAAATCCAACATAAACAAACTTTCCCCCATGGTGGAATGATGTTGTTTCAAGATGCACTTGTGCCTATTTAAGAGGGAAAGCTAGCACACGCTAGATTTCCTTGACGGTGGAATGATTTTGTTTAAGATGAGCTTATGCTTGTGCAAGAGAGAAGACTAGCATGTGCAATATTTCCTCCATGCTAAAATGATGTTGTTTGAGATGCGCTTGTGCTTGTATAGGGAAAGATAACATGTGCTAGCTTTTCCCCATGGTGGAATGATGTTGTTCGAGATGCACTTGTGCTTATGCAAGATGGAAATCTAGCACACGCTAGCTTTGCCCATGTTGGAATGATGGTATTCGAGATGTGATTGTGATGGGGGAAAGCTATCACATGCTAGATTTCCCCCACATTGAATGATGTTGTTTGATATGAGCTTGTGCTTGTTGAAGAGGGAAAACTAGCACGCACTAGCTTACCCTCATGGTGGGATGATTTTTGAGATGCGTCAGTGCTTGTGCAAGAGGGAAAGCCAGCATGCACTAGCTTTCCCCCACGGTGGAATCATGTTGTTCAAGATGTGCTTGTGCTTCTACAAGAGGGAAATCCAACATAAACTAGCTTTCTCCCACGGTGGAATGTTGTTGTTTCAAGATGCACTTGTGCTTGTTCAAGAGGGAAAGCTAGCACACGCTAGATTTCTTTGACGGTGGAATGATGTTGTTCAAGATGAGTTTATGCTTGTGCAAGAGGAAAGAATAGCATGTGCAAGATTTCCTCCATGATAAAATGATGTTGTTCGAGATGCGCTTGCACTTGGGCAAGAGGGAAATCTATCATGTGTTAGTTTTCCCCCATGGTGGAATGATGTTGCTCGAGATGCACTTGTGCTTCTGTAAGATTGAAGGCTAGCACTTGCTAGCGTTCCCTCATGTTTGAATGATGTTATTCGAGATGTGATTGTGCTAGGGGGAAAGCTAGCACATGCTATATTTCCCCCACAATGAGTGATGTTGTTTGAGATGAGCTTGTGCTTGTGAAAGAGTGAAAACTAGCATGCGCTAGCTTAAACCCATGGTCAGATGATTTTCAAGATACGCTAGTGCTTTTGCAAGAGGAAAAGCTAGCATGCACTAGCTTTCCCCCACGGTAGAAAGATGTTGTTCGAGATGTTCTTGTGCTTTTGGAAGAGGGAAATCCAAATCTAAAATAGCTTTCCCCCATGGTGGAATGATGTCATTTCAAGATGCACTTTTGCTTGTTCAAGAGGGAAAGCTAGCACACAGTAGATTTCCTTGACGGTGGAATGATGTTGCTCAAGATGAGCTTATGCTTGTGTAAGAGGGAAGACTAGCATGTGCAAGCTTTCCTCTATGATAAAATAATTGTTCGACATGCGCCTGTGCTTGTGCAAGAGGGAAAGCTAGCACGCGCTAGCTTTTCCCCATGGTGGAATGATGTTTTTCGAGATGCACTTGTGCTTCTGCAAGATGAAAAGATAGCACGCCCTAGTTGTCCCCCATGTTGCAATGATGTTGTTCGAGATGTAATTGTGCTAGGGGGAAAGATAGCACATTGAATGATGTTGTTTGAAATGAGATTGTTCTTGTGCAAGAGGGAAAACTAACACGGCCAAGCTTACCCCCTGTAAGTTTTAAACCTGTGAAGTAAAGCAATGCATATATATTCTTAAGCAATACAGAAATTAATCAATGGCTCATACACAGAATACACAGAGATCTTTATCGGAAACCCTCAACCGGGAAAACCTTTCTTTTTCATTATATCGAATTTCACCATTCGCCATACAATATATACAATGTTTTTAGGTATTCCGTAGATACCAAAACCCTAATCCCTTAATCCGAGATTAATTTACAAATCCGCTAAAAATAGCAAAATCCGCTAAAAATAGCAAAAACCGCCCTAGGAAAGCGCCCGGCGCACACGGCAGAGCCACAGGTGAAGGGATCGTCAGACGCAGTCGTCGTATCTGACGCACCCACACACACACACATGCAAAGAATATAACACATACCCAACATTCTCCCACTTGTTGTTTTCTTTGCATCCAGGGGTCCAAGGGATTATATAGTCAACAATCCAGGGAAGCAATGCCCATTGTTACTCTACACCAACAGAACTTTTCTGTGCTCACAGACTTTGTCAATGAATCTGCAGCATTCTTCAAAGTGTCAACCTTTTCCAGCAACACCTTCTTTTCCTCAACCATGTCTCTCACAAAGTGATACTGAACATCAATATGCTTTGTCTTCGAATGATAA
>JASDQU010687083.1:0-12295 GCA_032191745.1 Picea mariana | reverse complement strand
GCGTCCCTCTGAAGCCAAAAACGTGCTCTGATACCACATGTAAGTTTTAAACCTGTGAAGTAAAGCAATGCATATATATTCTTAAGCAATACAGAAATTAATCAATGGCTCATACACAGAATACATAGAGATCTTTACCGAAAACCCTCAACAGGGAAAACCTTTCTTTTTCATTATATCGAATTTCACCATTCGCCATACAATATATACAATGTTTTTAGGTATTCCGTAGATACCAAAACCCTAATCCCTTAATCCGAGATTAATTTACAAATCAGCTAAAAATAGCAAAATCCGCTAAAAATAGCAAAATCCGCTAAAAATAGCAAAATCCACAGGTGAAGGGATCGTCAGACGCAGTCGTCGTATCTGACGCACCCACACACACACACATGCAAAGAATATAACACATACCCAACACCCCCATGGTGGGATGATTTTCGAGATCCGCTAGTGCTTGTGCAAGAGGGAAAGCTAGCACGTGCTAGCTTTCCCCCATGGTGGAATCATGTTGTTCGAGATGTGCTTGTGATTTTGCAAGAGGGAAATCCAACATAAAATAGCTTTCCCCCATGGTGGAATGATGTTGTTTCAAGATGCACTTGTGCTTGTTGAAGAGGGAAATCTATCACAAGCTAGATTTCCTTGATGGTAGAATGATGTTGTTCAAGATGAGCTTATGCTTGTGCAAGAAGCAAGACTAGCATGTGCAAGATTTCCTCCATGCTAAATTGATGTTGTTCAAGATGCACTTGTGCTTGTTCAAGAGGGAAAGCTAGCACGCGCTAACTTTCCCCCATGGTGGAATGATGTTGTTTGAGATGCACTTGTTCTTCTGCAAGATGGAAAGCTGGCACACGCTAGCTTTCCCCCATGTTGGAATGATGTTATTTGAGATGTGATTGCGCTAGGGGGAAATCTAGCACGTGCTAGCTTTCCCCCACATTGAATGATGTTGTTTGAGATGAGCTTGTGCTTGAGAAAAAGGGAAAACTAGCACGCGCTAGCTTACCCCTATGGTGGGATGATCTTGGAGATGCGCTAGTGCTTGTGCAAGAGGAAAATCTAGCATTTTTGAGATGCGCTAGCTTTCCCCCACGGTAGAATGATGTTGTTCGATATGTTCTTGTGATTTTGCAAGAGGGAAATCCAACATAATCTAACTTTCCACCACGGTGGAATGATGTTGTTTCAAGATGCACTTGTACTTGTTCAAGAGGGAAAGCTAGTAGACACTAGATTTCCTTGACGATGGAATGATGTTGTTCAATATGAGGTTATGATTGTGCAAGAGGGAAGACTAGCATGTGCAAGATTTCGTCCATGCTAAAATAATTGTTCGACATGCACTTGTGCTTGTGCAAGATAGAAAGATAGCACGTGCTAGCTTTCCCCCATGGTGGAATGATGTTGTTTGAGATGCACTTGTGCTTCTGCAAAATAGAAAGCTAGTACGCGCTACCTTTCCCCCATGTTGGAATGATGTTATTCGAGATGATCTTGTAATTTTCCAAGAGGGAAATACAACATAAAATAGCTTTCCCCCACGGTGGAATGATGTTGTTTCAAGATGCACTTGTGCTTGTTCAAGAGGGAAAGGTAGCACACGCTAGATTTACTTGACGGTGGAATGATGTTGTTTAATATGAGGTTAGTCTTTTGCAAGAGGGAAGACTAGCATGTGCAAGATTTCCTCCATACTAAAATGATGTTGTTTGAGATGCGCTTGTGCTTGTGCAAGAGGGAAAGCTAGCATGCACTAGCTTTCCCCCATGGTGGAATGATATTGTTCGCGATGCACTTGTGCTTTTTCAAAATGGAAAGCTAGCACGTGCTTGCTTTCCCCCATGTTGGAATGATGTTATTCGAGATGTGCTTGTGATTTTCCAAGAGGGAAATCCAACATAAACTAGCTTTCCCCCACAGTGGAATGATGTTGTTTCAAGATGCACTTGTGCTTGTTCAAGAGGGAAAGGTAGCACACACTAGATTTACTTGATGGTGGAATGATGTTGTTCAAGATGAGGTTATTCTTGTGCAAGAGGGAAGACTAGCATGTGCAAGCTTTCCTCCATGCTAAAATGATGTTGTTCGAGATGTGCTTGTGCTCGTGCAAGAGGGAAAGATAGCATGTGCTTGATTTCCCCCATGTTGGTATGATGTTGTTCAAGACGAACTTGTGCTTCTGCAAGATGGAAAGCTAGCACGAACAAGAACAAGTGCATCTTGACACAGCATCATTCCACCGAGGGGTAAAGCTAGTTTATGTTGGATTTCCCTCTTGCAAAAGCTCAAGCACATCTTGAAAAACATCATTTCACCGTGGGGGAAAGGAAGCACATGCTAGCTTTTCTTCTTGCACAAGAACTAACGCATCTTGAAAATCATTCCACCATGGGGGTAAGATAGTGCGTGATAGTTTTCCCTCTTGCACAAGCACTAGATCATCTCAAACAACATTATTCTATGTGGGGGAAGGCTAGCACGTGCTAGCTTTCCCCCATGTTGCAATGATGTTATTCAAGATGTGATTGTGCTAGGGGGAAATCTAGCACACGTTATCTTTCCCCCACATTCAATGATGTTTCTTTAGAGGAGCTAGTTCTTGTGCAAGAGCGAAAACTAGCACGCGCTATCTTACCCCCATGGTGGGATGATTTTCGAGATGCGTTAGTGCTTGTGCAAGAGGAAAAGTTAGCATGCACTAGTTTTTCCCCACGATGGAATGATGTTGTTTGAGATGTTCTTGAGCTTTTGCAAGAAGTAAATCCAACATAAACTAGCTTTCCCCCATGGTGGAATGATGTTGTGTCAAGAGGCACTTGCGCTTGTTTAAGAGGGAAAGTTAGCACATGCTAGATTTCCTTGACGGTAGAATGATGTTATTCAAGTTGAGATTATCCTTCTAGAAGAGGGAAGACTAGCATGTGCAAGCTTTCCTCCATGCTAAAATGACGTTGTTTGAGATGTGCTTGTGCTTGTGCAACAGGAAAAGCTAGCATGCGCTATCTATCCCCCATGGTGGAATGATGTTGTTCAAGATGCACTTGTGCTTCTACATTATGGAAAACTAGCATGCGCTAGCTTTCCCCCGTGGTGGAATTATGTTATTGAAGATGTGATTGCGCTAGGGGGAAAGCTAGCACATGTGAGCTTTCCCCCACATTGAATGATTTTGTTTGATATTATCTTGTGCTTGTGCAACCAGGAAAACTAGCATGCGTTAGATTACCACCATGGTGGGATGATTTTCGAGATGCGCTAGTGCCTTTGTAAGAGGGAAAGCTAGCATGCACTAGATTTCCCCCATGGTGGAATGATGTTGTTCGAGATGTGCTTGTGCTTTTGCAAGAGGGAAATCCAAAATAAACTAGCTTTCCCCCACTATTGAATGATGTTGTTTCAAGATGCAGTTGTGCTTGTTCAAGAGGGAAAGCTAGCACACACTAGATTTCCTTGATGGTGGAATGATGTTGTTCAAGATGAGATTATGCTTGTGCAAGAAGGAAGACTAGCATGTGCAAGCTTTCCTCCATGCTAAAATGATGTTGTTCGAGATGCGCTTGTGGTTGTGCAAGAGGGAAAGATAGCACGCGCTACCTTTTCTCCATGGTGGAATGATGTTATTCGAGATGCAGTTGTGCTTATACACAATGGAAAGCTAGCATGTGCTAGCTTTCCCCATGTTGGAATGATGTTATTCGAGATGTGATTGTGCTAGGGGGAAAGCCAGCACATGCTATCTTTCCCCCACATTGAATGATGTTTAAGATGAGCTTGTTCTTATGCAAGAGGGAAAATTAGCACGCGCTAGCTTACCCCCATGGTGGGATGATTTTCGATATGTGCTAGTGCTTGTGCAAGAGGGAAAGCTAACATGCGCTCGCTTTCCCCCATGGTGGAATGATGTTGTTCGAGATGTGCTTCTGCTTTTTCAAGAGGGAAATCCAACATAATCTAGCTTTCCCCCATGGTGGAATGATGTTGTTTCAATATGCAATTGTGCTTGTTCAAAGAGGGAAAGCTACCACATGCTAGATTTCCTTCATGGTGGAATGATGTTGTTCAAGATGAGCTTATGCTTGTGCAAGAGGGAAGACTAGCATGTGTAAGCTTTCTTCCATGGTAAAATGATGTTGTTCAAGATGCGCTTGTGATTGTGCAAGAGGGAAAGCTAGGACACACTAGCTTTCCCCATGGTGGAATGATGTTTTTCGAGATGCACTTGTGATTGCGCAATAGGAAAATATAGCACACAGTAGCTACACCCCATGGTGGAATGATGCTAGATTTACTCTATGGTGGAATGATGTTGTTGGAGATGCATTTTTTCTTATGCAAGAGGGAAATCTAACACACACTATCTTTCCCTCATGGTGGAATAATGTTGTTCAAGATGCACCTATGCTTGTGCAAGAGGGAAAGCTAGCACACGCTACCTTTCCCTAACTGTGGAATGTTGTTTAATATGCACTGTTGCTTGTGCAAGAGGGAAAGATAGCTTTCCCCTACAGTCAAATGATGTTATTCGATATTTCTTTGTACTTGTGTACGACAAAAAGTTAACATGCGTTAGCTTTCCCCCTCAGTGGAATGAGGTTCTTCTAGATGCGTTTGTGGTTGTGCAAGAGGGAAAGGTAGCACATATACCATGGTGGAATGATGTTCAAGGTGATTTTGTGCCTGTGCAAGATGAAAAGTTAGCACACGCTAACTTTTTTTTTTATGGTAGAATGATTTTGTTCAAGATGCACTTGTACTTCTGCGAGAGGGAAAGCTAACACGCGCTAGCTTTACCTTAGGGTTGAATGATGTTGTTTGAGATTCATTTATGCTTGTGAAAAAGGGCAGGCTAACATGCACGAACTTTCCTCCACGATGGAATGATGTTTGAGATGCGTTTGTGCTTTTGCAAGAGGGAAAGTTAGCACACACTAACATTTTCCTATGCTAGAATGATGTTCAAGATGCAATTGTGCTTGTGCAATATGGAAAGATAGCACATTCTAGCTTTCCCCTACACAATAGCTTTCCCCCATGGTGGAATGATGTTGTTTGAGATGCATTTGTGCTTGTGGAAGAAGGAACGCTAGCACGCGGTAGCTTTCCCGCACAGTGGAATGATATTGTTTGATATGCACATGTGCTTGTGCAAAAGGGAAAGCTAGTATGTACTAGTTTTCCCCCATGGTGGAATGATGTTGTCCAAGATGTGTTTGTGCAAGATGGAAAGCTAGCACGCGTTAGCTTTCCCCCACTCTGAAATAACATTGTTTCATATGTGCTAGTGGTTGTGAAAAACATAAAGTTATCACGTGCTAGCTTTCCCCCACGATGGAATGATGTTCGATATGTGTTTGTGCTTGTTCATGAGGAAAATTTAGCACATTCTAGTTTTCACTTACAATGGAATGATGTTTCTTGAGATGCACTTGTGCTTGTGTAATAGGGAAGCTAGCACACACTAGCTTTCCTTGAAGTTGGAATGATGTTCTTTGATATGTGCTTGTGCCAGAGGGAAAACTAGGATGCACTAGATTTACTCCAAGGTGGAATGATGTTGTTTGATATACACTTGTTCTTGTGCAAGAGGCAAAGCTAGCACGCACTAGATTCCCCCCATGGTAGAATGATGTTGTCCGAGATGTGCTTGTGCAAGATAGAAAGCTAGCACGCATTAGCTTTCTTCCATTGTGGAATGATGTTGTTCTAGATGCTCTTATGGTTGTGCACAAGGGAAAACTAGCACGTGCTAGCTTTCCCCCATGGTGAAATGATGTTTGAAATGCATCTGTACTTGTCCAAGAGGGAAAGTTAGCACACACTAGCTTTTTTTACGGTGGAATTATGTTGTTTGAGATGTGTTTGTACTTGTGCAAGAGGGAAAGTTAGCATGGGTTAACTTTCCCCTATGCTAGAATGATGTTTGAGATGAAATTGTGCTTGTGCAAGAGGGAAATATAGCACGTGCTAGATTTCCCCTACACACTAGCTTTCCCCCATTATGGAATGATGTTGTTTGAGATGCACTTGTGCTTGTGAAAGAGGGAAAGCTAGCATGTGTTAGCTTTCCACTCCAGTGGAATGATATTGTTTGATATGCACTTGTGCTTGTGCAAATAGGAAAGCTATTACGTGTTATTTTCCCCCCACGACGGAATGATGTTGTCCGAGATCTGCTTGTGTAAGATGAAAAAGATAACATGCGTTAGCTTTCCCCCACATTGAAATAATTTTGTTTTAGATACGCTTGTGGTTGTACAAAACAACAATTTAGCACGTGCTAGATTTCCCCCCCCGATGGAAAGATGTTCGAGATGTGTTTGTGCTTGTCCATGAGGGAAAGTTAGCACATGCTAGTTTTTACATACGGTGGAATTATGTTGTTCAATATGCACTTGTGCTTGTGTAATAGGTAAACTAGCACACACTAGCTTTCCCCAAAGGTGGAATGATGTTTTTTGATATGTGCTTGTGCTAGAGGGAAAACTAGCATGCACTAGCTTTACTCCAAGGTGGAATGATGTTGTTTGATATGCACTTGTTCTTGTGCAAGAGGGAAAGCTAGCACTTGTTCTTGTTCTTCCATGGTGGAATGATGTTGTTTTATATACTCTTGTGGTTGTGCACAAGGGAAAGCTAGCACGTGCTAGCTTTTGAAACCTCATGGTGAAATGATGTTCAATATGTATCTATGCTTGTCCAAGAGGGAAAGTTAGCAGACACTAGATTTTCCTTACAGTGGAATTATGTTGTTTGAGATGTGTTTCTACTTGTGCGAGAGGGAAAGTTAGCATGTGTTAACTTTACCCTATTCTAGAATGATGTTTGAGATGTGTTTGTGCTTGTGAAAGAGGGAAATATAGCACGTTCTAGCTTTCCCCTACACGTGCACTTTCCCCCATGGTGGAATGATGTTGTTTGAGATGCACTTGTTCTTGTGCAAGAGGGAAATCTAGCACACGCTAGCTTTCAACCCCGATGGAATGATATTGTTTGATATGCACTTGTGCTTGTGCAAAATGGAAAGCTAGTACGCATTACCTTTCCACCAGTGGAATGATGTTGTTTTAAATGTGCTTGTGCTTGCAAAAAAGTGAAAGTTAGCACATGCTACCTTTTCACCACCGTGGAATGGTGTTGTTTGAGACGTCTTTTTTTCATCTCTAGAGAGAGAGAAGAAGATCTATGACTATGAAAGAATAATTGTATTTAAATATGACATTGTAATAGGATTTACACTTGTTCCTTTCTTAGATAGAAATTGATTAGTAATTAGTTTTCTTTCACTATATAATGTTGTTTTTGGCAATGCACTTCTGCTAGAAGGAAAGCTGGTGGGTGCTAGTTTTCCTCAATGAACAATCAAAATGATGCAATTTATGTTCTAGAAATATCTTCTTTCAAATGATTGTCATGATTCTTGTTCATTTTGTTACAAGTACAATGTCGCAAGAAATGATAATATTTATAAATTTATGTTGTCTTCAATAATTTCAAGTTCTGGTAATAGTTTTTTATTTTTATTTTTAGAAATCATGGACTATGAAGTGAGTGAAATTTCAAAGGAATTATCCAAGAAAAAAAGAAAAACCACAGAAGAAAAAAGAAAAATCATGGAATACACCAACACAATATTCTTTAAATGGTATGGTAGTTTCAAAATAGGTTTAAACTTCGTTACAAATGGTTAGACAATATGCTAGTATATTAATGTTGATTGAAAAAATTTGAGCTATTGTTTTTCTTGTAGTAAGGTTGTGTATGATATGGACTTCCATGTTGTTGTGCTTATGTATGAAATGGGATGTTATAGAAAACAATTGTAATTTTTAATTCTTGTTCTTTTAATTCTTTTGAAATTATTGTAATATTATATTTTACAATATTTTCATATGATAAGAACTACGGTGCAACTAAAATTTAAACAAAAACATCGAGGAAAAAAGTGAATGAAAATATGACACATCACAAGTATTATGTTCATATGACATTTTAAATTCTAACTTATACTCATTTACAAATAGTTAGATAATATTCGTATGCAATTTGACAATAGATGAATTTTGTTATATCATTATGTGGGTAGCTTGCATAGGACATAAATGTATTTGTTCGTGTGCATGTAAACGAAAAAATGATATATTATAAGGCTCTTTAGTAATTTTTGTTATTGCATGTTTTTTTCCATCCATTTGAAATTATAGACAATTTTTTAACTATTGTTTTCAAAAACTATGGAATGTAGCGCATCTGAAATTCCATGTAAAGAATTGAAGAAAAAAAGGAAAGCAACTGATACACAAATGATTCCTCCTCCAATTGGTATGGTTTTTTTATTATTATTTATACTCCTTTAAAAATTGTTAGATTAGATGGTCCTTTAAAAATTTGATAGAAAAATGTATGATAAAATTTGTAATTATAATTTCATTGTGATTTATGATAACAATTTCTTATTATCATTTTCAGAGTCCCTCGACTTCAAAGAAAGAAAAATGCTACAACCGTCATAAAAAAAACAAAAACTCATGCCACTCAAATTGCAGTTTCAACAAAAATTTCGACTTCTACTTTTGAAATGATTAGGAAGTAATATACATCCAATAACTATGACTTTGTGGATGATTGGTATGTTCAAATAGAAACGCCCATGAATATTTTTCTTGATATGTATCTATTTGGATCCATAGATGGAAAGGATCCAGATATATTGTGAATAATTGTGAATTGCTATGCTCACAATCAGAGTCACAACGATTTTCAGTTGGAGGTTAAAGAAAGTGAAGTAAAATTGGTTTCTTGTCAAGTGCAGTACACCAAATTTAGACCAGATTTGATTGAAGCTTTAAATAAGGAGTTCCCAAATACAATAAGAAATTCAATGTTCAAGTTGGATAGTTATGAAATCTTTATTAAATCTGGTTCAAAAAGTTTCATAGATCTTTTAGAACGTATCACTATTGTTCTAAAATACCGCTATTTGAGATGTAAACAAACATCATCTGTGATTCTTTATTTGTAGCAAAAGGGTAAAATACCTAACAAAATACCAGATGATAAACTAGATGCTCAATTACTTGCTTTGAGAAGACTATATTTAAGTAACTTGGAAGAAAACATTGTAGAAAGTGATTTCAAACCTGTTACAGATTTTTATAAAGCTAGGAAAGTTGAATCTCATACAGTGAAACTTGCAGACCAATGTGATGAAATTCATCTAACATTCAAGCAATGTTATTTATTTTCAAGTACCTTCAGTAGAAAGGTGGATGTTGAAAGATGTAGGGAATCTCCTAAAGTATTTAAATTGAGATCACGAGATGATTCAAATGTTCAAGTATTAGTTAAATCTTTTCTGGAGAAGTTTCAAACATCATTGCCTGATGTTCTTCTAATTTATTCGATATCAATGAGTCTGATCCATTGGTAAACCCTATAAAAATTCTAAATGAGACAGATATAGATGCCGAGAACATCAATTTTTGGATAGTTGATGGGAAACACACCATCCAAGTAGCTAAAGAAATTTTAGGAAATCCTAAATATAGTGTATCTTTGGAGGCAAAGAGAAAGTATAAAGAACGTAATGCTCGATTCTTGGATCCATCAGTTGAACCCAGTGTGGTGATTCATATTTGTTGTCAACTAAATTCTGCAAACAAGGTGTTCTACAAAGCTCCATTCATTGATTGCATGCAGTCTGCAAGATATTTCTTAATTGCCAATGAGAAATTTAAGAAAAGGAGGATTGGAAATTCTAAGACAGTGGAAGACAAGGTATGTACTTTTAATTATTTTTGCACTCTATTATTTGTTATTATGATTCTCTCTATTTTAAATAGAAGGTTAAACATTGTGACTTATCTAAGTTGATAATACATGTCATATATTTTCATATTTAGAAAAAATTCTCATTAGATATAAATTGCACTTATTATAATTCTCTCTATTTTAAATAGAAGGTTAACCATTGTGACTTATCTAAGTTGATAATATATGTCATATATTTTCATATTTAGAAAGAATTCCCATTAGATATAAATTGCACTTATTTAATTTCAAAATGTATCTTATATTTTAATATCTACATTGAATTTTTATTAGTTTATATATGTATTTTTTTAACAGGTTGATGATTAAATGTTGTGCTCATTCTTCGATTGTCCAATTACAATTTTTGCTGAAAAAAGGGTTCTCTTATATATTGATCAACCTATTTGGGATAAATGGGACATTGTTTTTACTTGTTACCAATTAGGCACATTGAAGTGTTCTCCGAGTCAACCTGGTTTTGAGAACTACAATACAAATAGTCTATAGAGTTTGATAGATGCTTCTCTCCATCCCCTTCAGGGACTAAGCACTGAAGAAATTGCTTCTGTAGTAGATAAGCTATTGGATGGAACAATTTCATTTTCTATTCCACCAAACTATCCAACCAATGCCATGAAATTAAAAGATTATTGTTCTAAATTGAAAACCAATAGAAAAATCTTGGATGCAATGGTTACATATATTCAAATTCATGATGAGAAACTAAATGAGAACACACTTACTACATCCAATATTCTCGAACATTATGAAATTAATGATATCATGTTTGCCAACTTTTGTAAGATTGTGGTAGGGTCTATTTATGTAAAAGAAACATGAAATACAAAAATAGACTCCCTTTCTCAACAAGCATGTGGAGTCCTTGACAGAATAATAGATTCATCGACAACCATTCAACAAGTTGAAAACAATTTTGAATTTGGTTGTCTTTTTGAGAGCCCTGGTCTTTTGTCAACACTTTTGCACTGTTTTCCTTCTCAGTTGCAGCCAATATTATGTACCGACCTTATTTTTCTAGATACATTGGCTTTGGAAAAAGAACCATTCCACAAGGGTTATTATATTGAGTTGTTTCAATTTTTTATCCAAAAAAATGAGCTGAATGAATTTACTATAGTCATCTTAGTAGAAATTTGGTCCTGCAATGATGTACGCCAAGCTCTGGAAATTGCTATTAAGAATTCCAAGTTCAACTATGAAATGACTAATAGCAATTATGTCTATGAGAAACAATGTAGTTATAGTTATGATATAGTTTTAACTATACAATTCTATACTTCAGAATCAAAAAAACTTCAAGCTTCCAGGTACTCTCACAATTTTGAAGACATCAATGATGAAAATGAGAGAAATTTTAATTTCTAGGTGGGTTTATTGGAAATCCACCAACAATGTAGTGATGCAACATTGATTATTTCTCTTTATGCGGGGAAAATTTTAATGAAGGCATGTTGTACACATAGAAGAAGAATTGCATGTGTTGTACAAATAGAGTCACAAAAGATAACCATGTTGAATAATCACAAATCCTTTCAATTGAAAAATCCAAGATCCAATGATTGTTGGAAAATTCAGGTATTGCATTTCTTTTGTTATTTCTTTTGTAATTATTGGGATTATATGTTGTTAAGAATTCTTATATACACAATTTTTTCACTACTATGAATATTGATGGAGATTATGAAACAGGGAATGATGACATTGTGCAACAAATGAATAATCAATATAGTGTGCACAATGTTGAAAAAAACTTGGAGATGGAAATGAAGAGAGAAGAAGATACCATAACATGTACATAATTTGTTTGGTTGTTTCTCTTGTTATTTTGAAAATTTATCTAATTGCCACTTTTAATAACATTTTTGGATGTCTATTATAGGGACATGTAAGAACAATGGCATTAATCAAAACAAGGAGCATGAAATGATGGAGATGGAAAACCCATCGATTGATCACAATATGATATCATGTACTTAACTTGTTTTGTTGTTTCTCTTGTTTTTTATAATTGTTTTCACTATCACAATTCATATCATTTCATATGTTGAAATACAATGATAAATGGAATGTGCCACAAAACTAACATGATTCATTGTTTGTTTAGTCATTTAAACAATTTTATTCATTTTCACAATTTATAACATTTATTATGTTTATTATAGTGATGAGCAAAGAGAACAAAGACATTGATCAAGTGAATATGAAACAAAACTATAATAAAGAATTTGATGAATTAGGTACTATACATGTTTTATTGTATGTTTTGTTCTTTGGTGAATTTTGTTTGTTGTCACTATTCATAACATATTAATTGGATATTATAGAAACAAATAAGAAGAAAAAAGACAAAGTGAAGATGCAAAGATATAATCATGAAGACATTATCATACCAGGTACTTATAACTTATCTTTTTATTTTTCTTGTTATTTTTTAAATTTTAATCTTTGTAGCAATCAT
>JASDQU010687082.1:12211-22885 GCA_032191745.1 Picea mariana | reverse complement strand
CTGTTATCAGATATGCAATTTCATAAGGAGGAATTCACTATTGTTTAACTGAAGCAAAAATGGGATATATCCTTTAAAACAATATAACCCTGTCCATTAAACCTGAATCTGTTATCCCTTAAACTGAAATAGTATAATAAAATTGTTATCTAGGGAACACATTTAAAATTGTTGTCTATATAATCTATATATTGGTATTATGGTATCACATTAGATATAAAAACAATGTCCTTACATATTAAATTCTCTAGTTATACACAACATCCAACGCATTAGACACATCGTTGTTATATACAAAATATCATTGTTGTCTAAATTTAATTCTCTGTAAATTCTCTCTCTATACAAATAAGAGCTATTAGGCATAATATCAGTGATGATATAGATTTAAAGACATGGCCATATAATTATAGTGCTATCCCTTAATGATATATATAATAGTGATATTTAATCATGATATGTAATCAGTCATAGACCTCCTACCACACCAAGGTTATCACACGACCATAATAACACAGTCATATCATTGTAAACAACAATAATGATACAACATTAAAAGTGATGTATAATATCGTTGTCATTTAAATCCTTGAGATTGCCAAGAAAAATAATAAAGTGGTTGTGTAATGCATTTAACATAAAATCTTTGGATTATTGAATGTATAAATCGCTGGCACATATATACTAGCTAACTATCAATTAAATAATTGTTGTTTAAAAATAAGTTCGCTGCCATTGATCATAAGTTGTTTGTTGATATAAAGGATGAAGACGCAGTCAAAGGCAAAAGAAATAAAAATGCAGTCAATCCTATAATACATTATTGTTATTCACCTACCAAAAATACTAACATTCACCTACGAAAACGCTGCCATTTCACCTGTAAAAACACAACCATTACCTCCTAAAAACAAAACCAATATATAAGTGAAAACGCAGCATCTACACAGTAAAAACGTCATCTAATACATTCATTGTCTGTGTAATTATGGATCTCAGGCATTGTTATCTCGTCCCACATTGATTGCTAGCAGATTTAGACATGAGTGGCTCTCTTTTTAAAAGGAAAATCAAAGTCTAGTAACCCCAGGAGATCACGTCCATTAATTACTTAGTTGGCTGAGCAATCCACCATTACTTAACTAATAATAAAATCGCTTTCCAAAGGTTATGAACAACTAAAATTGTTCTGAAGGTTAATCCCTTGAACATTAAAATTGTATATTCTGCCTATCCATAAGTATGAGTAAACCGTTCACCATCCATATCTTATTAAGGTGTTGTCAATACCTTAATTTCACTGTCTTTCAAATCCTGTGTTGTCCTTTAATTAAAATATGGAATAAAAGAATGTTGTTTAGTAATTTGTATGAAGGACTCATTGTCTAATGCTAAAAAGGATTCACTGTCTAAAATCACAGACAAAAATCACAGTCCAGGTACTAAATCGTAGAGTAAATTAGCAATAAACATGGGATTCAACGCATGCAATAATCCTTCAACGAGTCTGGGTATCACGCAGTGTGAAACCGTTATATTGCACGCAATATATGGTTAAGTTCCAATTAAAATCGAAAATGTAATATCAGTGTCAGAAACTCGCAAGGTAAGGGTAAGTGGAAGTGCGCTTCAATGTAATCATGAGTGCGTCCCAACTTAGTGTAAGAGTGTTCAAGGAATTCAAATCTAGCTAAAACGTATTGCTAAATAAAAGATAACATGTCTACATTTGCTGGCTCAAAATGGGGTATTCGAGGTAAAAGTTTCATTGTTATCCAAGGCATAACTTTACTAACAAACATTAGGAACTGTCAAAACGCAATAATGTAAAATGGTAGTCCGTTGTCACAATAAAACATAGAAGAATTAAAACGTCAAGTATTAAAATGTTGTGTAAAACACAAATAATAATGATATATAGAAAAACACGGCTATCTGAGATAACAGAACTATATATACAAAAATGTTCTTGTATAATGATATATAATTATAAGAAATAATCAATACACAATCATAGCTATACATCATTTTACTTATTAAAGGAACGTTGATACTTTTCCCAGGGTGCAGATATATCAAATGCAGATATGCTAATTCACATTATCAATCCATAATAAACACTTGCAAAATTTCGTTGTCAACAATACATAAATATGCATATAACATATCATAAGGTACTTGTCAATTGTTGCAATCATAACATAAATTCATTGTCCAAAAAGATCCAACTCGTAGTCATAGGACAAGTATAAAATCGTTGTATTGATGATCAAATCTCAGTCAAATCACAAGAAATAGCAAGATGAAACATTCAACATTAATCATTCAAGGCAGGAGAAATTTTGTTGAAGGATGCAGGGATTGGCATATGGAAACGTAGAGATTAGAGAACAATCAATCAAGCACAAAGATACTCATGCACAATAAGGCGCAAGACAAACACTCAACCTGGAACATTCAACAAGGGTAGAGATTTGGGCAAACAACCTTTGCTCATCATCCACGCATAGAAAATTAGGGCATTAGAATGTATAGGTCTCTATGCACTGAAGTGACGACCGTCGATTCAGCCCTTGGCTAACTACTTAGGCATGGACTGACGAACTACATACAAGGACAAGGACCAAGCATAAAATCTTCATAAAAATCATTTAAAACCAATAGGATAGTCATGATATTTAGGGATCGAATGCCAAGGGAGTCAAGTCAAGTGGCGAACTTAAGGCTATGGGGAAATTTAAGTTCTCAATTGAAGTGCTAAGTCAAATACCTTATTTAAATAGTTAAAAGTACATAAACGAAAGCGTAAAGTCAATAATAATATACCATGCAGAATAAGAGTATGCGTACCATATCCCAAGCCATCTGCTCGGAGTCATTGTCCTACGTGCTCTATGCAGCTCCCGATTTTCGAATGATTAGACTTCACTGGTACCTCACAGCCAATGCTAGGGGTACTCTTCTTCCCTCTTAGCTCCTTGAGCCACAATGAGCCAGGCACATTGAACGAGAGATCAGCTAGCTCCTAGCTTGCCTGGAAAGGCTTAGCTACCACTCCACACCGAGATGGGAATCCCAACTCCCAAAAGCTAAGTCAGTTAAATCTAAAATTCTACAACGTAACGTTACGCATGACAGAGGAGATCCATCCTTCCCCTCCTCCCTCATTTCTATATAATTTCTAAGTCACTTCTTTCCCAAATTCCCATTTAATTTTAATGTTCAATAATTTAATTCAGAAAATTCCTTCCCATACATGTGTCACACATCCCCTTCCTTGCACCAGAAATTAATTTCATTAATTATCTAATTACTCCTATTTGCTTCACCCACCTAAAATAATTCCTAGAATCGCTCCTAGGTGTCCCTATATTCCCTTACACAATTTAATGACTTTCCCCTTTACTAATTTACTAGTTAAGTTCAATTTAGAAATTTCTTAAAGGCAAGATTCCTTGCTAAGTTGGTCATTCTTGTTTTTCCTTATGTTTCCCATTTTCTTTAAGTTTCCCCCTTTTCCCCTTAGTTTCCTAATTATTTTAAATTTCCCTCTTTACCTTTTTTTCTAAACTCAAATTAGTAAGTGTAGAAAATTATCTTTTTTCCCTTTTTTCTTTTTAATTAATAAATTTTAATTAGCAAGTGTAACAAAACAATGATTTCCTTTTTAAAATTTTAAATCCCTCAATTTTTTGATTTTAATAATTTAATCAAGTTTCTTACCCCCTTTTCGTCACATGTTTAATGATGATTATTATCATTTTTATTTTTTTACCACAAATATTACTTTAGACCTAGATTTTAATTTTCGAGGCTGGGCGACATTTTATTAGAGAAATTGTTTTTAAATCTTTCTTATTACGCTAGTCTTTCTAAGTTCATGTAGTTTTATTCTCTTATTAGTTAACACCGCAACATACCCTTCAGGACGTACTAGGTTGTCCAAGGGTGCCACTCGCCTCATTTTGTTTCCCTTGCATGACGTTCCCTTCATGATGCACTATGTGCTCCAATGTTCCACTCGCCTCTTTCTGGTTTTCTTGCATGACGTGCCCTTTAGGACCCACTACCTGCTCCAAGGGTGCCACTCGCCTCTTGACTAATTTGGTAGACATAAAAAACTCTTGGATTCAATACTCCACCAAGTGATCTTGTGGGAGACTAAGGGCCTCTAAGGAATAAGGCCCCTGCCTTATTGAGCTCCATTTAGAATCATCATGAGCGACTGTCACAGTTTTCCCTCAATACATCATGGGTATTCTCGAACTAGGTAGTCGTTAACCTATATTTCTAGCCACGACGGGAGTCCTAGTAGGCTGTGGTAGGGTTGTTGTCCACACCTCTCCCTCAACGTCTCTGGTAGTCAAGCATGACTCCTCCACTCCACATGTGAGTTTGGTTGAAAAGTTATTGTCAACCTGCATCATCAATGAATCATGTCAGAAATAAAATCCATAATCATAACATCTAATCAGATGACCATAGGTCATATATAAAACAATCAAACCCCAATTGTCCACTCCCTAACTCGGTCCGGAGTCCAAGGGTTCCATCGATGCCTCTGCATCCTCGAGGTCAAAAATCCTGCAAACTCGGGAGAACCGAGTCAATAGCACCAGTCTATGTCAATACAGTAAAATAACATGTCATCATATCCATAATGCCTCATAATAATAATAAAATGCCTAATATTATAATAATCTGGATCACTTGCAAGCAAGTTTCCTCAAAATATAAGTTTGTGCAGTGTGCGCAAGAGCGGGATGTTACATACTCCCCTTCTTGGTCTAAACTTTGTCCCGAATTTTCACAGTATATGAGTGTCAAAATATGTGTATCACAGTATCATAAGTCTCTCTATCAACAAAAAAGAAATTGTTGCCGCATATCATATGCATCATCCCAGGTCGCCGAGTGTGGATTATAGTTGCCCCACTAGAACTTGACCTGATCTACTGTTCGATGCCGCAGCTATTGAATGTGATGATCCAGGATCAGGATCGGCTCAGCCGTGAGCACACCCTCATCTGACACATGCAAGGTATTCAAGCCAAAACATGTGTAGGATCACTAAAATAATTTCTCAAAAAGAGACGTAAAATACATCATGTGTATACCCCAAAGAATTAGGCAAGGCTAGTCAAATAGGCCATGGGCCTTCTCCTATCCGCAATCTCATAGGATTCCATGAACCTAGGAGATAGTTTAGTAACCTTTACAAACTTGATCAAACTCTTATGTGGTTTCACCCACAAGAATACTCGATCACCACATCGAAACTACGATCGACATGATGCGTATTGGCATTACTAGTCTGTCAATCCATTGTTTCCTTGATCCTTTGTCTTAGTTTTCAATTGATATTACATTGCTTGGATCACTTCCGGTCCAACTAGGAACCCATCCTCAAGCCGATCCCAACTCAAGGCATCCGACATGGTCACCCGTAAAGAAACTAGAAAGGCACCATCGTAATGGTTCTTTGGTCACTGTTGTTATAAGCAAATTCTACCAATGGCAATAATTCTTCCCAATGCTTCCGTTGCTCCATAACGTACATGTCCAACATGTCTTCCAATGTATGGTTCATTCGTTCAGTCTACCTGTCCATCTCTGGGTGATACGCAGCACTAAAGTTAAATTGGGTTCCCAAGTCTTCTTGGTAAATATTCCAAATCATTCAGTAAACATCAATCCTTGATCGGATATAATCCTCTTAGGCACGCCATGAAACCTCACCATCTCACTGATGAAAACTCTAGCTATGTCAGGTTCCCGATACATTGTACGCATAGGAATAAAATGAGCACTCTTCGTCAGAGTGTTGACTACCACAAAAATTGAGTCGTGTCTCCTTGCTGTCAGTGGAAATCCAACAATGAAATCCATTGAAATGAACTCACATTTCAATTCTAGAATAGCGTGTGGTTGTAGTAGTCCTTATGGATGTCTATGTTTAGCCTTCACATGCTGACATTATAGACATCTAGCCACATAGCTCACTATTTCTTCCTTCATTCCTTTCCATAAGAATAAGGTTTTAAGGTCTGCCCGCCTCTTCGTGACTCTCGAGTGAGCCATGTACACTTCTCTATGAGCCTTGTTTAGGATCAAACTCCTCAACTCATCATTCGGTGGTACGTAAATCCAATTTTTAACCCTCAATAATCCATCTTCGTCAACGTAAATCCTTCAAATCTTGGTACCATCATTGTGTTTTGTTCGATAAAATCCTTGACGTCTTTGTACTAGTCATCGTTGCACTGTAAAGTTAGAATATTTTCATGTAAATTTGTCTGAAGAGGAAACACCGAAAATATGCATGGTCTTTGACTCAAGACATCTGCCACTCGGTTCACTGTTCCTTTTATGTAAGTAATCTCGAAGTCATACTCGCTAAGCAATTATGACCAACACCATTGTTGCGCGTTCAGGTCGCTTTGCGTAAATATGTGTTGTAGTTCACTGTGGTCCGTTGTTAGTTCAAAATTTTATCCAATAGGGTAGTGTCTCCAAAACTTCAAGGCATAAACCATTGCTAACCACTCCAAATCATGTGTCACATAGTTCTCCTCATGCCTTCTCAAATTCCAAGAAATGTAAGAAATCGCCTGACCGTATTGCATCAAGACTCCACCTAAGCCTTCCTTGGATGCTTCAGTGCACACCAGGAAGTCTACATCCATGTCAGGGACCCTTATTATTGGTGTTGTTGTCAATATCTCCTTGAGCCTTCGAAATTCCTCTGCGCATTTCTCGGTTGAAACAAACTTGTTGTTCTTCTTCTGTAATTTTGAAGAACTGTCAATAGTATCCTGCTAAACCCATGAAGCTATGTAGTTCCTGGACATTCGTTAGTGAAATTCATTCCATAATAGCCTCGAACTTTGTTGGATCCATGACGATACCTTTGCCAGAGATGACATTTCCTAAGTAGTGAATCTTCAATTGGTAAAACAAGCATTTGGAAAATTTCCCATACAATTTGTGCTCTCAAAGACACTATAGTACCAAGTGCAAATTCTCGTCATGCTCCTCCATCATCTGAGAGTAAATCAAAATATCGTCAATGAATACTTTGACGAACTTGTCCAAGTACTCATGGAACACCCTGTTCATCAAACTCATAAATACCCTTGGGGCGTTTGTCAATGAAAACGGTCAAACAATAAACTCGTAATGTCCAAAAATCATCTTAAAGGCAGTCTCAGGGACACCATCCTCCTTGATCCGTAACTGGTGATACCCCGATCGCTAATCAATCTTTGAAAACACTCTAGCACCCTTCATCTGATCAAACAGATCATCAATCCTCGACATAGGATATTGATTCTTTATCGTTGCCTTGTTCAATTGATAGTAGTCAATGCACAGTCTCCACGAACCATCCTTATTTCATATGAAAATAACAAGTGTGCCCCACGGTGACACACTTGGACGTATAAGTCCTATGTCCAACAACTCCTTCAGTCGCATTCTCAACTATTGTAACTCTAGGGTCGACATTCGATAAGGCGTTCTAGATATCGGTTCAGTCCCCGGTTTTAGGTCTATGGTAAAATCCAATTCCCTCTCCAGCGACATCCCAGCAAACTCCTTCGGAAAGACGTCTGCAAACTATCTCACCACTGGATGGTGTTCTAGACCTTTCTCTACTCCTTTTTCATTTAACGCAAGGATCACATAAATCTTACATCCCTTGTGCAAGCTCTTCCATAACTGCAAGGAAGAGATAAAACTCAGGGAAACTCTCTGGTTCTGACCTACAATCACACGTCTCTATCCCTCATCATTGACCAAGCTCAATTGTTTCATCTTGTAGTTGAGTATCGCCTCATGCGATTCTAACCAGTCCATACTGATCACAATGTCATAAGATTGTTGGAATTACTTCACACACCTAGGATTTATTTTTCCTAAGGTTTCTATTTATTCATTAGTCATAATTAGTCATTATCCAGTCTCCTATATTTTAGGAGAGAATATTCCACCTGGAGAATATTCTCTATCAGTTCACACTTCAGTTTGACTAGTTGAGTTGAGTTTAAATGTTGCATTGGGATCATCACCATGCAACATTGGGATCATCACCATGATAATTCGACCTTGCCTTGGTATCATCACCAAAGTGGCACATTATCCTTGATTCCTTTAGTTAACTCCTCACTACTTTATGTTCAGTCAGTTAATTGAAGAGTAGTTGACTAGTTAACTCAACTAGGTGGCAGTTCACTCTCGTAAATACCTGAGAGACTAGAATAGGTGGCAGTTCACTCCCGTAACTATTGGTGTGTGTCTATATCACTCTAGACCACCACTATGGTGACTTGTTTCACCTCAATTTGAACTCATTGAGCTATACATAGTATATCATGTGTAAAATATTCATTATTCACAACGGTTAATGAGAATTATTTCCATTCTTTCTCTCCTTCTTCTTCTTTTTCCAATTCTCTCTGCAAATGTCTGTATCATTGTTTATCTAGATCCATTCTATGCAAGTCAACACATTTACATGGTATCAGAGCCGACGGAATGCTAAGAGAAAGCTACACCAAAAAAATTTGAAGGTACAAAAGATTGAAGACAGCGGAAAGATGGAATTCCAAAATGAATTCATTCTTACACCTTACAACTATTTTTCATGAAAGGATAAAATAGCCATACATATCCAATATAGAGAGTTGTATAGGTTAACCATGAATACAGATACAAAACTGACATTAGCCATAGAAAAATCCAAGCACTTAAATCACATGGATGAGGCACTCAGAACAAGTTGCAGTCTTATTTCTCCCAATCTCCTTTTTCACATATCTTCTTGTAAAACTCCTAATGAAGCTTGGAAAATCTTGGAAGGGATATTTGGCAAATAGAATGAGATGAGGGGACACATGTTGGAGGTGGAGCTTCTCACATTGGATCAAAAAAGCTTCGACAATATCCAAGATTTCTTTACAGAATTCAAGGATTTACTGTCGCAACTCAAATCTTGCGGGGTTGATAAATTGACGGAGGAGAAACAAATGGTCCTCACCATTCTCTCCAAGCATGGACCTGGATTCTCTATATTTTTATCCACATTCCATACTATCAGATTCGCCTCTAGATCCACCTTGAATATGCCTTCTCTTGAGGACTTTATCAAATCCCTGACACAAGAGAAAACCAAGCTCAGCAACATGGGCACAATCAAAGGCCCAAGGGCACATGAACTCATTGTACATGATGGCAGCCAAAAATATCAGAAATCTAAATATAAAGATAATCGGAAATCTCATGCACATACGAAGAAGGAAAGGTACACAAAACCCTTCACCGATGCATCCAGATCCAAAGGAGAAAAGGGAAGAAAATGAGAGAAATGCACATATTGTCACAAAGGATTCCATTCGAAATCTACATGCATGCAAAAAAAAATAGATATGATGTCTTAGATAATTCAGGAAAACAACCTTGGATATCACATCCCTGAGGGTGCAAAGAAGAAGAAGCCAGAAGATCTGGATTCCAAGAAATGCAATTCTAGCCATGCCTTGATTGCCATCAACTCCTCTCTCGATGCTTGGATCGTAGATTCGGGAGCATCACATCACATGGATTCCTTAGAAGAAGTATATTCTTCTTTGGATGCATGCAAAGTTCCTGCTATTCTAATGGGGGACAACTCTTGTGTCGAAGTCACCGGCAAAGGAAGGATTGAACTCACCAACAGAAGCTTCGAGAACCTGTTGCATGTTCCCAAGCTTTATGTCAACCTTCTCTCCATGTATCATATGGTGAATTCCATCACCGGAAAGAAAATCATATTCACACCAAATGTCATGGACATATACGACATGAAAACCAACTCCAAGGTTGCTATCGGTGAGGTAAATCATCAGTCTAGATTGTATACATTTTCTGAATTCATTGAACCTGATTCTGCTTTACTCCTTACTCATGTTGTTGAAAGTAGTATGATATGGCACAAAAGGTTTGGACATTTGAATTTCAGATACATGAAACAACTTAGCAAGAACATATTATTTGATGGTCTACTAGACATCCTCTTCTCCAAGGGAGTATGTGAGGGATGTGTTCTCGGAAAACACCCTCAAGAGAAATTCTTCAAAGGAAAGTCTCAATGAGCTTCCACACCTTTAGATGTGATCCACAATGAGCTCATGGGTCCTTTTCTGCATCCATCGATTAGTAAAGTGAGATTTGTTCTCTTTTTTGTTGATGATTTCTCACGTTTTACTTACATCTACTTTCTCAGGAAAAAATCTGAGGTCTTTCAACACCTCAAATATTTCAAAACATTGGTTGAGACACAGTCCGGAAAGAAGATCAAAGTCCTTCGAACTGATAACGGGGAGAGTATGTGAATCATGAGATTCATAATATTTTCCATGAGGCAGGGATTCAGTTTCATCATACAGTTCCCTACACTCCGCAACAAAATGGAGTTGCTAAGAAGAAAAATAGATCTCTAAAGGAGATGGCATCTTGCATGTTGCATGCAAAGTCACTACCACAGAGACTATGTTTTGAAGCACTTAAATATGCAACATACATCCAAAAAAGATCTCCTCATAGATCTATAAAGGATAATACCCCCTACGAGGCTTGGAGTGGCCTCAAACTAGAAGTGGCCTACTTTCGCATTTTTGGTTCACATGGATGGGCCCA
>JASDQU010687081.1:62564-75234 GCA_032191745.1 Picea mariana | reverse complement strand
TTCCTTCGACATACTAGTAGCTAGTGTACTAGTAGTTTGTGTACTAGTAGGTTGTGTACCAGTAGCCTGTGTGCTAGTAGATGGTTTACCATTAGGTTGTGTACCAGAATCCACAACGATCTATTGTTCTTTTTCTACAAGAAGGTCCTCCATATTGAGCTTCCATAGATTAAAGTTTTTACCGTTGAATTTCTCCATCTCGATTCTATATGAACTCGTCATTCCTCTTTCTATACTCGAATCGCCACTGCAAAATCTCCCACTAAACCCAGGTTTATCATAGACCCAAGATAAACTTGATCTATCAAGACCGAGCCAAACACTCAACAACAAAGGCATCCCTCTGAAGCAAAAAGCGAGCTCTGATACCACATATAAGTTTTAAACCTGTGAAGTAAAGAAATGCATATAGATTCTTAAGAAAAACATAATTTAATCAATGGATCATACACAAAGTACACAGAGATTTTATACCGGAAACCCTCAACTGGGAAAACCTTTCTTATATTCATATATCAACTTTCACCATTCACCATACAATATATATACAATTTTTTTAGGTATTCTATGGATACCAAAACCCTAATCCCTTAATTCGGGATTAATTTAAAAAACTGCTAAAAATAGCAAAAACCGCCCCAAAAAAAATTTCGGGGCACTGCCCTGAACGCTACGCGTAACCAAGGGAGGGCATACATGCCCCCCCTGGGGCCCCCCTAGGAAAGCTCTCGGTGCACACAACACATAGGCCACTACTAGAGGGATTTTCAGACGCAATTGTCATATCTGACACGCCCACACACACACATGCAAAGAATATAACACATCGGTCTCATGATAAGGTAGAAAGGGCTTGGGAGGTAACCCAGCCCTTGATTAAGTTATTCTTGCAAGATCCCATGTGGAGAGCACAGAATCAAGCTCTAAGGAAGGATTAAAATCGTAATTTCGAGCCGTCGTCACCTGGGGAAGTGGTTTGAAGGAAGCACCTATGTAGAATTGAATTATGTATCGACCAAAGGATAAACCGGAAGGGTTATATGATACATATTGTTATATATGTACTCTTGATTAATTGAAAGGATCTATAACATTGTTTTTAAAAGTTTTTTATCATATTTTTAACCCTGACAAAATGTTCACTTACACATTTTTCATAATTAAGGGGGTTAAAACATATCAGTTCGGAATGCGTATTGAAGAAATGGAAGAAGGTGAGGGAGCCTCCAACCATGATAAAGAGGTCGAAGGCCAGAATACCAAAGTTGGTAATCCAAATACAGAATCCAAAGGAAACAAGGGTCGAGGGGAGAAAGAAACATTGTTAGAAATTATGAGAAGCCTGAAAATAGAAGTTCAAAGCTACAAAGAAGACAATGAGAGGCTGATGAGGGAGAAAATTCATATAAATGCTCAAAATATGCAGAGCTTAAACCAATTGTGCAGGAAAGAAAAGAATGGCTCAAAACAAGAATAACAAGGTATATATAAGGAAAGATGAGATAACCATAGGAGAGTTGGTTATTCAAGAAGTGCTAGTAGAACTCATAGAAACTACTCACCTCCTTACTCATGAAGAAGGTCTTATGCATCTGAAGACTTCATAAGTAGTCCATAGGTGCCTCATATTAGGAACCAAAGAAGGAGACATGAAGTGGACAGTTTGCAAGGAGATTTGAGGAAGCTTAAACCACCATCCTTTTATGTTGAAAGGGAAAGGGAAGATGATGTTGAAGCATGGTTGCTTGGACTCAGGAGATACTTTCAATTGCATAACTATTCATCAAACCTAGAAGCTAGGATTTCCACCTACCATTTACATGGGAAAGTTGCTATGTGGTGGGACCAATTGATGAAAGTTGACCATATTAATGAGAATAGGATAACTTGGAAGTAGTTCAGGAAGTATCTTCAGAAGGAGTACCTCTCAAAGAATTTCTATGACAAAAAGATGTAGGAGTTATTTGAACTTAGGTTGGGAAGCATGTCCATGGCAGAATATGAAAAGACATTCTTGGGGTTGTTAAAGTATGTAGGGTTCATAAATGATGAGAAGGAGAAAGTACATAGATTTCTAAGTGGTATGCCATCCTTTTATAAAGAAAATATTCGGTATGATGAGCCCAAGACCTTGACTGAGACCATCAGGAAGTATAAGTACCTGTATGAGTAAGAAAAGGGTAGAGAATCCATGCAAAAGTCTTGGAAGGATAATAAGAAGGAAAAATCCAATCAGAGGAGGAAGGGATTCAAACCTCCTTTCAACAGACATGAGACTAATAAAAATCATCAAGACCAGTATGCTAAGGATGAATCCAAGAAAGAATATTCCTTGGGAAAAAGGGGAAGAACACCAATCCAATGTTGGGTATGCAAGTAATATCACCTGTACAAGGATTTCCCACACATAAGGGACATAGTGAAGACTGTGCACAACATCCAAGAGGCTACCACAATAGAATACATGGGAATGATTTATGTAGCCTTAGATGATCGGCCAACAGAGTACCAGTCCAACATGATCAAGGTGGAGGGTAATATCATTAATCATCTTGTTTCTATTTTAATTGATTTAGGAGCAATTCATTGTTAAGTTGATCCTAAAATAGTGGATAGATTGCATTTGGAGAAAAGTAAGCTGGAAAAATCAAGTTTGGTCTAGCTATCCACTGGAACAAAAAGTAGAATCCATGATATGGTTAGAGGTTGTTCTATAAGTCTTAATGGTGTGAATACTAGTGTTGATATGAATATCATACCATTGGGATCTTATGATATTCTAATTGGAATGGATTGGTTGGATAAACATCATGTTTTCCTAGATTGTCATAGAAAGACATTTGCATGTCTTGATGGAGATGGAAAACAGAGCACTGTGGAAGGAGTTCTGAGACCCATCTCTATAAGCTATATTTCAGCCTTACAAGTGAATAGATGTTTCAGGAAAGGATGTCAATTGTATGCACCCCATTTGGAGGAGACATAAAAGACAAAGGGGGCCCACCTTGAAGATTTCCTGGTACTACAAGAATTTAAGGATGCATTCCCAGAAATACCAGGGTTGGCACCAAAAAGGGAAATATATTTCTCTATTGATTTAATGCCAGGAGCTGCCTCGGTGTCAAAAACACCTTACCGAACAAGTACACCAAATTTAAGGGAATTAAAAATATAGTTGGAGGAATTGTTGAAGAAAGGGTACATACGTCCAAGTGTTTCACCTTGGGGAGCACTAGTACTCTTTGTCAAAAATAAAGATGGGACCTTGAGGCTATGTATTGATTTTTGACAACTGAATAAGACCACTATAAAGAACAAGTATCCTCTACCCAGAATTGATGACCTCTTTGATCAGTTAAGAGGAGAAAAGATATTTTCAAACATAGACTTGAGATCATGATACCATCAGGTAAGAATCAAAGAAGAAGACATCCCTAAGACAACCTGTAGAACCAGGTATGGGCATCTTGAATTTGTAGTGGTGCCATTTGGACTGACCAATGCACCAACTATCTTTATGCGCTTAATGAATGGAATATTCAGAAATTATTTGGATAAGTTTGTCATAGTATTCATGGATGACATACTTTTCTATTCCAAGTATGAAGAGGAGCATGAACATCACCTAATACTGGTATTGCAAGTGTTGAGAGAATGTCAGTTGTATGCCAATATGAGTAAGTGTTTTTTTTACCAAGAACAAATCCATTACTTGGGGCACATTATTTTAGAACAAGGCATAACAGTGGATCCAGAGAAGATTGAAGCCATTAGAGGATGTCCATCACCCAAGAATGTTTCAGAAGTCAGATATTATATGGGATTAGTTGGTTACTAGAGAATATTTATAGTAGGGTTGTCTAAGATTGCTCATCCCATCACTTCTTTGCAAAAGAAGGGAATTAAATTTGAATGGACATCTAAATGTGAAGTGAACTTTAATTTGTTGAAGGAATTACTTACTAGTGCACTTGTGTTAAATATTGTTGACCCAAATGAAAGTTTTATGGTATGTACAGATGCATTCAAGGAAGGACTTGGTGGAGTCCTCACTTAAAATGGACATGTCATTGGTTATGAGTCTAGAAATATTAAAGAACATGAGAGGAACTATGCCACACATGACTTGGAGCTTCCTGCCATTGTTCACACATTGAAGATGTGGAGGCATTATCTTATGGGAAAGAGATTTGAAATAAGAACAAACCACAGTGGTATGAAGTATCTTTTTGAACAACCAACGTTGAATTCCAGGAAAACAAGATGGTTGGAATTTTTAAGTGAATACGACTTTGATATCAAGCATATCAAAGGAAAAGAGAATAAATTTGTTGATGCACTTAGTAGAAGATTGCATATTATGCATGATATAGATTTTAGTATGCATCAATCAGACTTGAAGAGTATAATTTTAGATATTGTCGTTATAAATCAGCATTACCTACAAGTAAAAGAAAGCTTATAGCAAGAAGATGTACCACTGGAAATCAAAGAGTATGAGATAAAAGAAGATGGATTACTTATGCATAAAAATAGAATTTGTGTCCCTAGTTCCATAGAACTTAGGAATTTGGTACTAAAATAAATGCATAATGTTCCATATGTTGGACATCCCGGTTACCAGAAAACAATTACAATAGTAAGAAGCCATTTCTTTTGGTCAGGAATGAAAAATGATGTTTCTGATTACATCGTCGGATGTATGGAATGTCAAAGAGTGAAGGATGAACATAGACACCCAGTGGGTTTGCTACAACCATTACCAATTCCAGAGAAGAAATGGGACGTGATAACCATAGATTTTATAACTAAATTTCCCTGGGACAACAAAACAACATTATTAAATCATGGTAGTGATTGACAAATTGACAAAGGCTACTCATTTTGTTCCTGTAAAAACAACTCATACAGTAGCTAATATTGCAGAAATATACATGAGGGAGATTGTTAGGTTGCATGGGATACCTAGGACAATTGTCTCGGGCAGAGACACAAAGTTTACTTCAAATTTCTGGAAAGGATTATGTAAAGGATTTGGTACAAATCTAAACTTTAGAACATCATACCATCCACAGTCATATGGGAAGACAGAGAGGGCCAATTCAGTAATTGAAGATGATTAGTCCTGATGATGAATCCTGTTTCGGATTCGAAACGTCGACGACGAAATGATACCTACTGTGGATTTTCCGAATAACATATGTGAAACTCCTCACCACAGAAGCTTGAAAACAGCAATTGAAGACATGTTGAGAATGTATGTGATGGATAATCCATATAAATGGGAAGATTACTTGCACTTGGTTGAGTTTGACTATAATAATGGGTATCAATATTCATTTAAAATGAGCCCATTTGAATCTTTGTATGGTAGGAAATGCAATACTCCAATAAGTTGGGACAACGTAACAAATAGAGTGGTACATGGGCCAGTGTTTCTCAAGGATATGGAAGACCAAATGGTTAATATTAAGAAGAATTTAAAGGCAACTAAGCATAGACATAAATTTTATGCAGATAAGAATAGGAAATCAAGATAATTTAAGGTGGGGGAGCATTTTCTTTTGAAATTAAATCCCAAGAAGATATCTTTGAAGTTGCGTAGTTGTACAAAGTTGGTAGCCAGATTATGTGGTCCATTTGAGATATTGGACAAAATAGGGCTAGTTGCATACATGATTGCATTCCATGCTTCCATGAATGTGCATAATGTATTTCATGTCTCTTTGCTAAATAAATATTTACATGATCCTAACCATGTTATTGATTGGCATCTAATTTAGGTAGAGATAGAGGGAGACTTTCAGGTCCATCCAGTGCAAATATTGGATAGAAATGTCAAAATGCTCTAGAATCGAGTTATAGAGCTGGTAAAAGTTCAGTTGACCTGCTACGGTCCTAAAGATGCTACCTGAGAGCATGAAGATGCCATGTGAGTAGAGTACCCACATATTTTTGAATAAATTTTGAGATTTTGATCTTTGTTTTGTATATGCACTGAGGATAGTGCCAAAATAAGGGGGAGGGGATGTAACACCCTGGGTTTTGAACCCCATATTAAATAATGTATTTGTTAAACTGTTGAGAGAAAAGAGTGCCCAAATAATCAAAAGAAGCTAGTGTGCCTAAGAAATGTAATGTTTTGATCATTATTAATAATAAATACATCGTTGGCTGCTATACGGACAAGGAAAAGAGTTGCTTGGGGCTATGATTCCACAAGAGAGGGGGCTTGATGGGCTAAGCATTTATTTTATGTTTTTATTCACCATTTTTTCTTAATGGAGAATAACAGTTACGTGAGCCTCTTGGGGGAAAGGCCATGAGATTCTTGATTCCCAATAATTACATAAAGTTGTCCCTGGTCTGTTTGGGGGGCTCATTCTCACTCCCATTCTTGTTTGTTTTCATATTTTGGTTTCCTCACACACTCATGCACTCACTCAATTTGTTCATTTTGTTGCTCGCATATTCACACCATTCATGAGATCCCACTCCATTCATTTTCTATCACCCATTCATCTTTCCTCATGTGTGTCTTGGATTGGGAAAGTAAGATGAATTGTTGAAGAGAAGCCATGGTATGGTTGGTTGTAGAGATTGTTGCTGTAATCTAGTCGTGAATTGAGTCCTGCATGTCTAAGATGCTTTGGCCTGTCTCCAGATTTGCTCACAGTTGAGAGTCCCAACATGGAGATTTTGGACCAGCAGCACTGGATCCCTAGAAGGAGAAGGAATGCTTGAGTGACTACGTGGCAGAGAAGGGTGGGGGTCCATTCTCTTGGGTGGTGCAGGCTGGGTAGAAGAGAGTTGGGTACTTCAATTTTTGTGGGTGTTGGGAAGCCTATGAGAGCTTGAGTGTTGACTGATTTGGGAATCCTAGTAACACTATGGAATCGTCCTTATGGATTCATATCCCTAACTTGGGGGTGACATTGTTGTTTATACTTGGAACAACAGTGTCTAAAGTTGGGTGGAATTTCCTTGGTCTGTATCCAGTCGGTGGTTTTGTTTATAAAAGATAATTGCTCTCTATTATGGTATTATTTACCTGTGTATTATTTGTTCTGTTGTCTATTTACTTATCCTTGAATTCGATATATTTAGAGCATGCATGCTTGATGATTATTGCTATGCATGTCGTATGCTTCATTGCTTTTATGTTTATCATGAATCTTGATCAATGCATGTGAACCTTTCATGCATCCTTATTATCTAAAGTTAGAGAAGGGTTCAGAGAAGTTTAGAGGAGGGAATTGAGGTTAGTGTGCCCGGCCTGTGGGTGTTTGGGTACATTACACATGCAACTCTAACTCGCATGAAACTTGTTATCTTTTGTTTACAACTACTTTAGTTCGACATGTAAATTTTTTCAAGGGTTGACATCAATGACAACTAATCTTCCAACAACTAAACTTTTGACTATTGATCATTTTTGGCAATTAATTAATCCCTACAATAATTAATATTTCAACAATCAATTAATCCCTACAATAATTAATCATTCAAACATTAATTAATATTTCAACAATCTCCCCCTTTGGCATTGATGGCAACACTTAGATTCAAAAATGGCAACACTCATACTCATGTTGACTCCCCCTGTCTTCATGTGTTGGTCCCCCCTATCTTCATGCCTCATCTCTTCCATGCCTCTATTTTTCTCTCCCCTTTTGACATCAATGGAAAAGGATGGTTTCTCCTTGGGGCTTATCATCCTCTTAGTAAGCCTATGATCTCTATTGATTTTTCTCTTCATGGTTCTTCCTTGTGTATATCTCTGATGAAAAGCATTCAAAAAGAATTCAAGTCTTTTAAAATTCATTCACTGTGGGGATGAAACTACTCAAATTTTCTATCGATGATACTCAAAATTCTCCCTTCGAACAGATTTGTTGAAGATATATGAAATCTTCTATTTTGTCCCAACATACTCTACCTTGATGTTCTTTTTTGTAACCTATTCCCGTAGAAGTGAAACTTGATCAGAATGTGTTTCTTCTTAGAATGCCACACTAGATTATTAGAGATATTTATAGCACTGGTGCTATCACATAATATTAAAATATTCGCATCATATTCCACATGTATGTCCTGCAAAGTTTGCTTCATCCAGAGAACTTATGTACAACATGTTGTTGCCACAATATACTTTACTTTTGTTGTGGATAGTGATACTAAACACTGTTTCTTGCTCAACCAAGATACTATACAATCACCTAAGTAGAATGTTCCATCACTTGTACTTCTTCTATCATCAACACTTCCTACCCAATATGCATCAGTGTATGAAACTAGAGATAGATCATTCCCTTTTGGACACCATAATCCATAGTCTTATCTTCCTCTAAGATATATGAATATTCTCTTTACTGCCATAACATGTGTTTCCTTTAGTGCTTATTGAAAACTTGCCACTGGCATAGGAGTACCTACGAGATTGCATTCTACCATTCCAAACTTCTTCAACATTTCTTTGATATACTTGGTCTAGGAGATGAAAATACTCTATCTAGATGACATATGCAGGGTCCCAAATAGAAAGACAACTCACCAAGTAATGACATTTAGAAATCATTTTGCATGTCTTTGGAAAATTTATGACTCGTCCTATCACCATTACTGTCAAAAATAATGTCATCAACATAAACTTCAATTATCAACAAATTATTTTGATTTAACTTTATGTCAATATTGTTGTCTACATTTCCTTTCTTGAACCCTTGTTGTTGTACATATCTATCCAATATTGAATACCATGCTTTGGGAGATTTTTTGAGTCCATATAGTGACTTCTTCAATCTGCAAATATAATCTTCCCTTTCTGACAGTACAAATCCTTCTGATTGTTCAATGTAGACTTCTTCTTCTACTTATTCGTTTAAGAAGATTGATTTTACATCCATCTAATATACTTTGATTCTCTCCGAACATGCATAAGCCAAGATCAATTTGACTCCTTCCATTCTGGAAAATGGGGTAAAAGTTTATTCAAAATCTATTCCTTCAACTTGAGAATATCCTTTGCATACTAACCTTTCTTTATTCCTGGTTACCTATCCATCCTTGTTCATATTGTTTCTGAATACCCATTTTGTGCCAATAACATTCTTATCCTTAGGCCTTAAAACAAGTTCCCATGTTTCAATCTTCTCTATCTTATTCAATTCTTCTTCCATAGCCTTGATCCAATGTTCATAAGTGTTATCTTCTTCAACATTTATGGGTTCAACTGTGGACAGTAGTGCTAGATGTCTTTGTTCTGGTGAGTGTAATTTTCTCTAAGTTTCAACTCTTGTATCTTTATTCCTAATGATTTGTTTTGATGCATGATTTTTTGAACTCGTCGGCAAGGAGTTTTGGGAGAGATATGAAGATTTTGTTGGTCATCTGCATTTTTTTGTGCATTTGGCTACTCTTCTTCTTCTTCTAATTATACTTGTTATGCTTCTTATTTCAAATCCTCTTATCCTTCATGTTATGATGAGTCTTTGATTTCCTCTTTGGGATTTCGTATACTTGTCTTGTCAATATGTAAATTGATCCTTTACACTATCATGTTGAGTCTCATATTGAAACACTTGTATGCCTTTCTTTTTCTTGAGTACTTGAAAAATATTCATTTGTCAACTCAAGAGTCAAATTTTCCAATCCTATCATCTTCTATTTTTATCTAGCACTTGCTTCCAATCACTCTTAAATGCTTCACATTTATCAATATTCCTTTTCATATCTCGTACACAGTCTTATCACTATCACTTCTAAGCATTCCTCTATTCAGGATATAAATTGTTGTATGTATTGCTTGTGCCCAAGAGATGTCACCCAACTTGGAATATTTCAACATGGTTTTGGCCATTTCCTGTATAGTCATTTTCTTTCTTTCGACAACTTTGTTTTTTTAAGCTATCCTGGCTGCTGAGAATTGCCTTTTTGTCCCATGTTCTCCACAAAAATCCATGAATTATTTTGATGTAAACTCTCCACCATGGTCTGATCGCAAACATTTTATTTTCAAGTATGTCTATGTTTCAACCATCTCTTTGTATATCTGGAAGTGCTCAAATTCTTCTAACTTCTTCTTATGAAAGAAAACTGTGGTCATTCTTGTGTATTCATCAATTAGTAGTATGAAGTACTATTTACCATTTAATTGCTTTGTCCTTGTTGGTACACATAGATGGGTATGTACAATCTCTAATGGTTTGTTTTGTTGAGTACTCATTTGATTTGAACTTGGCCCTGGTCTATTTTCCCTGAAGACAATGCTTACATAGAGTATTCATTGGCTTTGATATTTCATGCATTTCTCTTACTGTTTCCTTTCTACTAATTTTGAAAATATTTTCAAATTCCATATGCCCCATTCTTCTATGCCAGAGCGGACATTCATTTTCATTTCCTAAACAACTTTCCTTTTCAATTTCATTCAAAACATATATGTTGTTTGGAGTTCTTATAGATGTTGACACTACCTTCCTGATCCTTCTTTCCTTATTTCACATTTCGCTGAGTTGAAATGAAGTGTGTGCCCTTGATCACACATTTGAATTACACTAACCATATTGTGCTTCATATCTAAACTGATCCATCTTTTTCTTTCTTCATAGTTAAAAACTTGTTCCTATCACATGTCATATGCTTTGAACAACCACTATCAAAATACAAATCACTTTTCCTATGTTAGGATTGCATATCAAGAAAGTATTGATTATGATTTATTTTCCATATATCTTGTGGTTCTAATATCATACTTCTAATGTTCTGCTTTGATTCCCTTGGTGGAATAGTCAATCTACAATTATTCACTATGTGACCAAAATTGTTGCATTTGTAGCATTCTACTTCATTTCTCAATGAACCAAAATCGTTTTGGTTCCTACTATATGATTCATAAGATATTTTAGCATAAGTGTTATTTAAGTACCTTTAATTGTTGCTTTTTTTCTTGGCATAGGATATGTAGTTTACAACTTTATGTCTAAAATTAGCAACATTAAAACATTGACCCTAAAACAATCTTTAATACCTGGGAATAGATGATCTTCTTTGTGATGCACTCCTTGTGAATTTGTCTTCATCAGTCTTCTTTATTTCTGAAATGTTCTTCTTTGGGGGCTTGCATTCTTCCTTTTTGACTGAATCTCTGACAATCTCTGCATAGTTTCTTTTTTCTACTTCTTATTTTGTTTTCTTGGAGCTCGACCCTTTCTCATTTAGTACTTGATTTTATCCTATTCATGACCTATCATTTGATGATCTTTGACTACTGATGATTTGATCCAATATTTTGGTGCTCTTCTATTGCATATCTTTCTTCTTAAGATCTTTCCTTAAAGTGACTACTTCTGCTTCCAAGCTTCCAATTGTTTTCTCCTTTTCTTCTAACCAACTTCTAAGTATTTCCTTAATTCTTCTCTCTTCTTCTATTTGAATTTTTAGACACGTGATCATCTTCTTTAGTTCTTTAGAGTTGGAATTCTAAGATCCCTCTTTCATTTTTAAATCTTCCTTGAGTGAATTGTTTTTCTTTCTTTCCTTTTTGAGTTATTCTAATGCACTGATTAGCTCTTCTATGAAATCGACTACACCTTCTTCTTCAGAATCATCTTCTACTTCCATGAAGAGTACTCTTTATGAATCACTGTCACTATCATTATTGGTGCAACCCCCCCGCCCCATTCTCTCTTCTCAGGGGATTGCTTGACCTCCCAGTCTAGGATTGTTCACTCACTTGATTCTAATCAACTCTTTGGGTCCCTGTTGGAACCCAATTCAATTTTCATAGGTCCCCCTTTCTCCAAGGCACATGTTCTATCAAACTCGTGGGCTCTTTCTTGGCCCCTTTGAAGAAATTTAACGACGAGAGATAACTCGCTATGCTAGGCCCCTTCTCCCATGTGACCTCGAGTTATGTGCACACTTGCACCTTCTCAATGCACTTCAGGCAGAGTCCTATAGAGTGTTCAACAACTATGTTCTATGCTTACTCCTGTGCATATTTTCCTCTAAGGTATTAAACAACCTTGAGGTTCTCCCTTGAGCATGTGAATTAATATTGTGTGCCCTCCTGGCATGTTCTCCTATGACTCAAAAGAGTTCAGATACACACTCCTTTCGTTGGCTCACAGAGTTACATCGCTCTATTGCGCACTCCTTGCACTTAGCCTAAAGAACCCAGAAATAATCCAGCAAACTCACAGATAGAGGATTCTATCTCTGTCTCTAGAGATGAAATATAACATACCCATCTATAGCATAAACATACACATAACCATAAATGACATCCATAAGCAAACATCCATCACACAGGAAATCGAAAACAATGGAATCTATTCTTTTGTATTAGTGACAGAATGTCAATTACAATATATGAGTATGGACTGCAACTGAGTCTCAGTTCTCAACTCTCCTCTTGGCTTACAATGATTTACAATTCATCTTCAGCAGCCTCTACCGAGAATACAATACAAATATTTATACAAGAGGGACTCAACGAGCTTTCCCTCCAAGCTACACTAGCGGTGTCTAGTCACCATTCAAAATGCCTATCTACTGAGGCAGATTACAATGAGTGGAAATCTAGTCTGAATAGGATCTTGATCCCTCCAACTATCAGCCACTTAAGGCAAACTCATCTACGGCCTGTGTGAAAGCACAACTTGGCTCT
>JASDQU010687081.1:51382-62453 GCA_032191745.1 Picea mariana | reverse complement strand
CTCCCCTCCTTGAATGCACACCATAGTGCTAGACAACTGGCATGTGCTAAGGTGGAGCTATGCTCCTGCATCATACTCCACTACTATGGAAAATTCATTAGCTCCCCAGCTCTTTTGAAATCCCCCTGGATCCCAAACTTTCTCCTGGAGTTGTCCTTCTGCTCCTCTACTTTGTTGCTTCTGTTGCATCCCTACTACTCTCGCAGGTCCTCCTCTGTTCAGCTTCTCCCTGTTGACAATTTATTTTGTTGACTTCAACATCAACTCCCTTATCTCTGTTATGGCTTCTTCTAGATGCTCTACTAGCTGGCTTTACTTATGCATTATGTGTTGATGATTGCAGCTATGTGAGACATTCTCCATCTTACAAACCTATGAAATGTGGATCATTGCATCTATGTGAGTCTTTCTCCATCTTACAAACCTGATAGAAAGCCCCTAAGAAGGGTTTGTGGTTACTACATGAGATAGAGCTAGAATGTAGAGATGACCTCCTCCATTTAGAGAGTTGAGAAGAACTCCATATGATTATCTAGTGGGAAAGGCGATCTATTGAGTTAGACATGCATGTGGCTAAGCAAAAGGTGAACATGTGAAATCCCAAAGTGTTGGGTGCATCATCATGTGAACAGAAATGAAGATGATGTATTAGCCTCCTCTGAGCAGCAGAGTTGACGAGAAACTCTAGATGATTCTCCTGTGTGAGGCAGTGGGAAAGAAGATTGGAAGAGTGGATGTGCCTATGGACGAGCATAGGTGAACGTGTGAATATATGGCTCTTCTATGTAGTGTAGTGAGCCAGAGATATGGACATCCCTATGGATGTTCCCCTAGTGGGTGATAATTAGTGGGTGTATCATATCCCTTGTTATATTGTCCAAGAGTCATACCTACTTGTAACCCTAATTGTAATGTAAAGGGTATAGGTCGGCCCCATCTTAATGTGACTCATAATTAATGTAAAGATAATTAATATGGATAATATTAATTATAATGTGACTTAGAGAGGTAGACCATGTTGTTCCAATAGACACTTATTTTGATAGGACAAGTCTAATATAAGTAAAGGAAGATTCCCCATTGTGGAATCACATCTTTCAAATAAGTTTGGAAATTTCAGCAAGTACACCTTCTTGGGAAAAGTGTGCACCTCTCTTGGGTGCTAGTCTTCGGGTTTGATCACCCTCTTGTGTGCTAGGTATTTCTTGGTGGTGAAGGTATTTCTCTTGAAGAATATAGCAAAGGATTTGACTGGGTTTTTTTTCCTTGTTGAGAAGGGATCCCAAGGATACTTCTTGTGTTCTTCTACATGGTGCTTCTTCTTGTGATCTTGGTTGTTGCAACATAAATGGTTATGGTTAACTACTAAAATGGAATAAACTTCATGCTTAACCTTGCTTGTTGAAAAATAAACATTCTGCTCGACTGCAACTCCTCCTCCTCATGCACATCAAAGGGAATATCATCTTGATACCCCATGTTTTTGTATTCCTTTGTGGCTTCAAATTTCCACTATGTTGCAAACTCCAATTATGCAGGCTCATCATTGAGTTGCTTCTTAGCTATCTCCTCTGACAGACTAACTCTTGTCATCTCCTCTTACATTGGTTCAACTCCAGCTTCCTCTAGTTGGTCCTCAAGCTGGCATGTTTCCTCTGGCATGGTTATCTCCTGGTGGCCATATTCTGGTTATGGATTTCCCAACAAATCCTCCAACATCTTCAACTTTGTCTCCCACTGAGTGAGAAACTCAACTGTGTGCTCCTCTTTTTCTGTCGAGGAATAATTCAGTATCTGCTTCTTCTACTCCATGACATTCTTTGTTGGTTGTCATTCTTCTACTGCATCTGCAACACACATGCTAGCCTCACCTTGGTTTCTTGGCATGCATATTCTGATTCCTCCAATAATCAGAATGCTCCCCTGATCCTCCTCTTATGTGATGGAATTATTTAACTTCTCATCATCTTCATTCAAATGGATTTCAATTTCACATGAATCTTCATATGAATGAGGCCTTTCTTCTACCACCTTTCCATCTGTCAACACCCCTTGCTGACATGAACTCTCAGCTAAGGTCGTCTCTTCTCTCTTTCCCACCTAGAAAATTGGGACCTCTCCTCTGCCCTCCTTGTAGTTTATGAGATCAATTGATCCCTTCGTATTGCCCACCTAGAAATATATGAGACCTCTGTCAGATCTCTTTTCCTCATCACTGAGGTTCTCAACATGCCTCAACCACCTTTTTAACACCTGTTTCTTTCTTCTGGCCAAAAATTTCTGAACAAGTCACCTAGCTATTCTTTTCAGAGGCCATTCGTACCTCTAATGTACCTTTGCCTCATGTTGCATCTTCAATGCTAGATTCTCCATTTCTTATCGGATTTCAATGAGCTCCTTGTCAAACTCCAATTTTCTCTTCTTCGAGCAGTCTTCTCTTTGACCGTGCTTATGGCCTTCATTAACCATATTTATTCACCTTCAGTTCACCTGACTGTCTACCATATGTTGCACACCTTGCAACAGTCTCTATAGAGCATCACACTTTGTTTCCCTTCACCTGTTGTCTACAGGAGAAATCAGGATCTGATACCACCTAGCCTAGACCTACCCCCCTCCCTCCCATTCTCTCTCCTCAGGGGGTGACTCGACCTCCCGGTCTAGGATCATTCAGTCACTTGAGTTGAATCAACTCTTTGGGTCCATGCTGGAACCTAATTCAATTTTCATAGGTCCCCCTTTCTCCAAGGCCCAGGTTCTATCAAATCTATGGGCTCTTTCTTGGCCGCTTTGAAGAAATTTAACGATGGGCCCTAACTCACTATGCTAGGCCCCTTCTCCCATGTGACCTCGGGCTATGTCCCAGGGATAAACCCTTAAAGGTGCTTCATACTTCGGGCTCTGGCCTTTTCTCAATAACCAAATCCTATTCTCTCCCCAAACTCCAAATTGGTGAGCAAAACTGGTGTGAGGATCAACGGTCCCCGTCACTTCCATAGATCAATGACCCTCAATGCTTCAGTATTTGGGAGTCTTTCCTCTCTGCTCTCCTCTTTCTTCTGGAGCACCACTTCTCTGAAATATGTGGGTCTCCTCTATGTGTCCTTCTGGATCCAACAATCTAGATTCACTTCGCTCTTTGTGACTTTGCAAAGACTGTCCTTTGCTTTATGAAAATCTCTCAGATCTCTATCCCTCAAATCTTTCGATCTTTTCACCACTTGTACTCTCTTGACGATGGACAGTCCCACTTGGCTTCAGAGCTTCAGCACTTCACTGTATCGTTCTCTTGTCAATGGCTGGACTATGATCTCATGGTTCATATTTTTCCTCCTGAGCTTTGGATTTCTCCCGATATTTAAAATATCACCTAAGTATCAAAGGATGTGGCCTTTGGTATTTTTCCTGTGAACCTAGCTGTCGGGTCTCGACAGTGGTTTGCCTCCTGAGTTTGTAAGGATAAATTACTTTGCCTTTGGTGCACTCCTTATGCTTGATTAAGCCTCAATATGACTTCTCACAATTGTTTTCTAAGTCTTGACCTGGTGCACTCCTCGCATAGGCCTTCCTTCTGTTTCCTGAAATCCTTCAAGTTTACCAAGGAAACTCCTACATCTGCTCAATGCACACTTGTAGAGCTTCTCTCCCTCAGAGTGTTCAGTAAATCTGGGTTTTCCTCAATTCTCCAACACTTCAAAACATGTTTGTTTTATGCACACTTTCACATGCTCAATGCCCTCCTGGCATATTCCTATAGAGTGTTCATCAACTTTGTTCTACGCTCACTCCTGCACATAATTTCCTCCAATGTATTCAACAATCTTGAGGTTCTCCCTTGAGTATGTGAATTATTTGGGTGTTCCCTCTTGGCACGTTCTCCTCTGACTCGAAAGAGTTTAGATACACACTCCTTGAGTTGGTTCACAGAGTTACTGTTAGCGGGAAAACCCCCCCCTATGGCTACACCAGGGTTTACAATGTAGGCAGATCAATAACCGTTCAAAAGTATCCTACTTCTCTAACTACCCCAAACATACCCCGGACTTATGCAAGAAAAGAAAAATGAGAAGTATCAGATAATTGTACCTTTACTCCATGTCCGGTGATGATCCTCTCGTGCTCGATAGCTTCACTAACTGCAAACCTCCTCCCAAGGATGGCTTGCATTCAAAGATAGATAAACAGAAAACTACAAGAATGGATTTCGTGTGTAAATAAGGGTTAGATGTTAGAATAAAAACATAAATCAAATGATCACTTACAACCAAAGTACTTCTTTTATTGATAATAAAATGATCACTTACAACAAAAGTCGGCTACTGCTCCTTGAACCTCGTCCGGGCTCCTCTTCACCAAGTTCCAAGTGCACCTCCAATAAGATTCTCCTCTGAACCTTCTTCTTGGGAAGTAAAATGGGTTTATGATGGAGGAAGGAAGGGAAATTGGGGAATTCTTAGGCAAACAAAAAAGGTTGCAAATTCTTGGGGAAAGGAGGGGATGTGAAACAGGAAGAGTTTCATTATTCTTCTGTCTAGATGTGGAATGAGACCCCAAAACCTCCTTTTATATGACAAAAATATGGTTATTTGGTTGGGTGACGGGATATAGGTGGTGGATTAGTTGGGAAACTATCCAATAGCCCGTAATCTCAATGAATTCCTTCCAACTTTTTATTTTTTTCAACTTTTGCAAGTGCACGTGCATTGTAGTGGTGCAACATTCGTATGTACAAGGTTGTAGTAGTTCAGCATGCGTGCTTACGCAAGTTGTAGTGGTGCAGTAAGCGTATGTACACGGTAAGTATTGGAGCAAGGCATGTACATCTTCAAAATTTTGGTTTTTTAGAAGAGCAACTCAGTCATGGCTTGGAAAAAAATGCAAGTAAGAGGGCCAAATGCCAGGTATGCATATGTAGAGAAATTTAGGGTTATAACAGTTACAACGCTCTATCGCGCACTCCTTGCACTTAGCCTAAAGAACCCATAAATAATCCATCAAAATCATAGATAGAGGATTATATCTCTATCTCTGTAGATGAAATATAACATACGCATCTACAACATAAACATACACATAACCATAAATGACATTCATAAGAAAACAACCATCACACAGGAAATTGCAAACAATGGAATTTGTTCTTTTGTATTAGTGATAGAATGTCAATTACAATATATGACTCTGGACTACAACTGAGTCTTATTTCTCAACTCTCCTCTTGGCTTACAATTATTTACAATCCATCTTCAACAGCCTCTACTGGGCATACAATACAATTTTTTATACAACAGGGGCTCGATGAGCTTTCCCTCCAAGCTACACTAGTGGTGTCTAATCACCATTCAAAATGCCTATCTACTGAGGCAGATTACAATGAGTGGAAATATAGTCTAAATCCGATCTAGATCCCTCCATTTGCCAACCACTTAAGGAGACCTCATCTACGACATGTGAGAAAGCATGATTTGGCTCTACCAGCCTGAGAGAATTCAATTGCCTTAATTACATTTAAATTTTGAGGTAAAAATGAGAGGGTTGGTGACTCTCCCCTCCTTGAATGCGCACCATAGTGCTAGACATTCTGTGTGTGCTGAGGTGGAGTGATGCTCCTGCATCAATTATCCTCCTTGTCTGGTGAGGAATTGTCCCCCTTTGAGTAGAAATGTTTTGTGTAGAATTTGATAATTTTGTTCCCTTTTAGAAGCGTCTTCTTCATCACTATATTTATTCTTGTGAGGACATTTAGAAGCAAAATGACCAATACCACCACAATTAAAACATTTCCATGGAAACATACATTTATACTTGTCGGTTCCTTTCTTTAATTTCCTTACAAAGTTATCCATCTCTTCATCTTCATCTGAATTGTCATTGTAGTTGCAACATGGTTTTGAATTTTTCTTGTGCGTATTCTTTATCTTCTCGTATACCTTGAAAGTTGCTTCCTTTGTGATTGGGTTCTCCTATTCTATTCTCATTTCATAGGCTGTAAATATTCCATGTAGATTGTCCATGCTCAATGTACCGAGATATGATCTTTCTTCTAGGGATGATATTTTAGAATCAAATCTCATAGGAAGAACCCCAATACCTTTTGAACAATCACTAATTCATCAACTTCTACTCCCAATCATTTAATAGTGTTAAAAACTTTGTCAACTTGCAAAAGGTAGGTTGCAATGTCTTTATCTTCCTTCATCTTAAACTGTTCAAATTTAGCTCTAAAAATTTGAAGCTTAGTTCCCTTTACCTTGGCATCTCCTTCATAAATCTTTTGGATTTTATTCCAAAGATCCTTTTCACTATCACAATGCATAAATTTGACAAATATTGAATCAACTATACTACTTAGAATAGTACCTTTATCCTTTGAGTTGTTTTCGTTGATTTTCTTTCCATCTCTGTTAGTTGGGGAAGTGCTCAGTGTTGTATATCCATCTACTACTGATTTCCAAACACCAAATCCTTGTGCCTATGAAAAGGTTTTTGTACTTTTATTTCAAAAGGTATGGTTCTGACCGTCAAACCTTGGTGCTCCAATTTTAGAGTATTCCATGATATCCTTCCAATGGTTAGACTACTTCCTAAAGGACACACTTTGATACCAATTATTGGAATACTAAGAGGGGGTTGAATTAGTATTAGCACAATCCTTACTTTACCCTGAATATAAATCTTACATGATATTGAATCATCATTCAATATATCATCAATACCATAAATTAATGCATAAACAACACATAAATTGTTGAACAGTTGGTTTCGATAGTTGGTTGTCATTGATGTCAACCCTTGGAGAGTGATATTAGAGATTGATGTCAACCCTTGGAGAAGTCTATAATCCCTAGATATGTGGACAAGATTGTTGGATAGTTGGTTGTCGTGTTAAAGGTCTACCATTGATATTGACACATTGTTAACGTATACACTTGTTATCATATAGATCATGGTACAGGTTGATGTACATGGTTTATGTACATGGTTGATGTGCATGGTTGGAACATGGTATGGTACACGTGTTGTTGATGTGCATGGTTGGCACATGGTATGGTACAAGTGTTGTTGATGTCCATTAGTGGCACATGGTATGGTATAGGTGTTGACGTCTATGGTTGATGCATGGTATAGGTTGGTACATGGTATGGTACATGAACATATCTTGTGATGGTATGTTTGTAATATTCAAGATATAAAATAGTATTCAGAACATAAATAATCAGCTAGAAATGAAAGATAAACAACGATATAACCAGAACAACACCACAATAATACCAAAATAATACCAGAATAACACATGAAAGAGCACTATGATTACTAAGATAAATGTTCACTTGCCTCTTCGAGGGGGAAACCTCCATCAAAGCAGAGCTCTATTACAATAATATCCAAGACAAAAATTCTCATACCCTCTACTCCTATTTATACTAAACATGTCTATCAAAAGAACAATCTAGAGGAAGATCCTTCTAGAAGCGAAATATTTTATTAGGTCTTCTTACATTGGACTTATTCTTCCTTATTGCTAGGCCTTATTAATATTAACCTTTATTACATGGAAATATATTATTCTACCTATGTCAGGGGTTAGGTCCCTAACATGTCCTCCCCCTTAAAAACAACCTTGTCTTCAAGACTTGAGATGAGGAAATTGTTGCAGAATGGTAGTTGGTTCCCAAGTGGCATCTACTAGAGTTGTATATTTCCATTGGACTAACACTTCCTTGATGGTTCATTGATGCAAACGACGCTCACGCTGGTCCAAAACTGCTTGTGGTTGTATCCAAATGAAGCCTTCTTTGTCCAACTCGAGAAGTTTGGTTTGGGTTTGACACTTAGTTCCAATCACCTTCTTTAAGTAGGAAGCATGAAAAATAGGATGGAGCTTAGAATGACTGGGCAAAGATAATTGATAGGCCACCTGGCCCACACGCTTGAGAATAGTATAAGGACCATAAAAATTGGGCGCCAATTTCTGACAATGGTCAGTCTTGAGGGATTTTTTCTTGTAAGGTTGCAGTCAAAGAAACACTTGATTTCCTTCTGCAAATTGATGTTCAGAGTGACCTTGATCTACTTGTTTCTTCATGTGATTCTTGGACATGAGCAAATTCTCTTTGAGGGTACGAAGAATATCCTTTTGAACTGTAAGTGTTTGGTCAACTGTATGGACCTTCGAGACACCTAGAAAGTATGAGAGAACTAAAGGTGGCTTTTGTCCATATACCGCTTCAAAATGAGTCATGCAGGTAGTTGTATGGTACGAAGTGTTGTACCACCATTCAGCTAGTGGTAACCATTGAGCCCATTGAATTTTCCTTTCCGATGCAAAACACCTCAAATATGTTTCCAAACATTTCTTGACAACTTCAATTTGACCATCAGTCTGGGGATGATAAGTTGTGCTGAGATTCAATTGGGTGCCTTGTAGCTTGAACATTTCTTGCCAAAAATTGCTGGTGAAAGTGGGTTCGTGATCAGATACAATAGAATGAGGCATGTCATGAATATTGAAGACCTGATCCATGAAAATTTGAGCCACAATGGAGTTTGTAAATGGGTGTTGAAGAGCACATAAATGAGCATACTTGGAAAGACGATCAACTACCACCATGATGAATGATTTATTGCCCGATTTGGGTAAGCCTACAATAAAATCCATAGAGATATCTTGCCAAATAGCAGGTGGAATTGGAAGTGGTTGTAGTGTGCTAAGAGATTTGACCATTTCTCCCTTGTTGCATTGAAAAACATCACATTCAACCACAAAATTTTGAATTTCTTGTTTCATACCATCCTAGAAAAATGAACGTTTGACTCGGTCATAGGTTTTGGTAAACCCTGAGTGCCTAATGGTGGGTGTAGCATGAAGCTCATAAAGTACAATGGATTTAAGTTTTGATTATTTACTTAAATAAAAATGACCTTTGTATCAAATATCATCATTGATCCAATAGTACCCTAGGGAGACTGGAGAATTGGCCTGCAATTGTTGTATCAGATGCGAACTTTTGGGATCGTGTAGCCAATCCTAGAGAACATCTTGGAGCCAATCTGGTACAATGAAGGAAAGACAAAAAAAGGGACCCTTCATCTTCATATTTTCTGGAAAGTGCATCAACAACCACATTGTCTTTTCCTTTCTTTTAAATGATCTCATAATCATATCCAAAGAGCTTAGTCACCCTTTTTTATTGCTCTGGGGAGGAAAGGTGTTGTTCCAAAAAATAATTGAAGCTTTGATGATCTATATTAATGTGGAAGCATTGCCCCAATAGATAAGGGCACCAAAGATCCATGACATGCAGAATAGCCAACATTTCCTTTTCATTTATTGATTTGCCCAAATGTCGCTCTGACAATTATTTTCCGGTAAATGCCAAAGGCCGACCCTCTTTCATAAGGACTGTGCCAATTCCTTTCTTGGAAGCATCACATTCCAGGACAAATGTATTTGTGAAATCAAGAAGGGACGATACTGGAGTGGTTCACATGGCCATATTCAAGATTTGAAAATCCCGAGAAACTTCTGGAGTCCAAGTGAAATAATTCTTTTTAAGGAGAGTAAAGAGAGGTGTCGCAATTTTTCCATAATTCTTAAAAAACTTGTGATAATAACCCGTTAAACCCAGAAATCCACGCAAGAATTTGAGATTCTTTGGGTGAGGCCAATCTTGCATAGCTTCAATATTTTTATGATCCACCCTGACACCGGCCTTGGCAACAACATGACCCAAGTACTTGACTTTCTAGGAACCAAAATCACATTTAGATTATTTGAGGAAAAGTTGGTGCTGAGAAAGTAGATGGAGAACTTGATCCACATGAGAAAGATTGTTTTTCCAGGTTTTACTATATATGATGATATCATCAAATAAAACTAAGACAAAATGATGAAGAAAAGGATAGAAGACATGATTCATGCGGCTTTGGAAAGTGGAGGGAGCATTACACAAGCCAAAGGGCATGACCAACAACTCATAGTGTCCCTCATGAGTTCTAAATTTAGTCTTAGGAATTTATTCCACATTCATATGGATCTGGTGGTAGCCAAAACAAAGATCAAGTTTAGTAAATAATTGGGCACCACTCAATTCATCCAAGAGGTCATCAATGATAGAAATGGGAAATTTGTCTTTAATGGTGAGTTTTTTGAGGGCATGGAAGTTAGGACACATGCACCAAAAACCTTATTTATTAAGGACCATGACCACAGGAGAAGAGTAGGGACTCGTACTAGGGAGGATAACACCTATGTTGAGCAATTCTTGAACAATTTTCTCAATTTCATTTTTTGGGAAAAGGGATGATGATAGGGACAAATATTGGGAGGAAGGATTCCTAAGACAAGATGAATGAAATGATCATGAAAACCACAGGAAGGAGGGAGTACCTGGGGAGTGGAAAAAAACAATTGAGGTTTAGAGAGGATGGATTGGAGGTCCTGTGGCACAGATGGTGTCTCAGTGGCTTGTATGGCATGGAGTTGGAAAATAATGACAGAATGAACTTTTTTTAGCAGTTTTTCCGTGCGATGGGAACTGATGATCTCCTGGGAACCGGAGGTGATTTCTTGGAACTTATATTGTTGGCCCTCTTGGTCAAATTGCATGGTTAATTCCTTAAAATCCATGAGAATGGGACCCAAATTCATTATCCATTCTTCACCCAACATAATGTCACAACCTCCCATGTCGATAGAAAACATATGATATTTCATGTGGTACTTACCAATTTGGAGATGTACATTTTCACAAAACCCTCCACATTTCATGGACCTGCCATTGGCAATCATGACTTGAAGATTATTGATGGAACAAATATAGAAATTATTTTCTTGGGAAATGCAACGATGAACAAACTTATGGGTGCTTCCACTATCAACAAGAATGATGAGATTCATATGCTTAATGCAACCAATTAGCTTGAGGTTTTGGGGAGCAAAGAAGCCAGTGAGAGAATTTAGGGAAATGGCCGGTTCTACTTTGGGAGGGGTCATGTCAGTGGGTTAAGGTGACACAGACACAAGGGGATCCTCAACATCGTCTTCTGAAACATCCTCTGAGATGGCCAT
>JASDQU010687081.1:8706-33381 GCA_032191745.1 Picea mariana | reverse complement strand
CTGTACAGAGTCATCTTTCAATGAGTTAGATGAACACCAAAGATGGAAGGTAGTCACATGATCACCTGGATCTTCATTAGGCTTGGCCTCAAACTTTGGAATGTTCGAAGGCAACTTCGTTGGCATAGGAGGCCAATGTGGATCATGACAAATAGGATCATTTAACAACCTTGTCAAATCTAGCAAGTGTAACGTCACCAGGAATGGGAGTTTGGGTTGCTGTTGATAACCTGGGAAAAAGGGTCTTGGAGTTTGACTGGCACCAGGTTGCCAGTAAAAGTTTGGTTGCTGGCCCGAATTTTGGTAGAAACCATGGCCCTGACTAGCATAAGGATTTTGCATCTGTGGAGACATCATTGGCTGATTTCCCCTAAAGGACATAGGGTGTTGGGAATCCATCGTGTTTGAAGGACTTTGGGAAGGATTACCCCATGTCGGTCCTGATGCAAGAGACATAGTAGTCTGTCTAGGGTTCCATTGACTGTGGAAAGAATTACCCCGGAATGACATTCCAGAGGAGGGAATGGATCCTTGTCCTGAGTTCCAAGGTCTTGCTATATGTGCCCCCGACGCAGGAATAGTACCCTACACCGGAGTAGACTGTCCAAAAATGGGATTGCCCCCAGACGGGAAAGTGGTGGATGAGAAAGGGTTGTTACCAAACGTCCCATTCCAAACAAATGGTGACGAACCTACCGGCATACTGTGCGCAGGTGTTCCTTGACTCCCAGCTCCAAATAAACTAGTGTGTGCAGGCTGCTCGACGAACTACTGATGCAGACCACCAAGTGAAGGGGACGAGGGAGGGATATGACCTCTAGCATAAGGAAAAGCGTTAAAAGGGACATGAGTGCCCCCAAGTTGACCTTGCAGAGGAGCATTATAGCTCCATGCCCCCAGACCCAAAGTCTATAAAGTGGAGTAAGTGAGTGCGGGACTTGTACCCGAACTAGGCATACCATATGAGAACGGAGGGCCTGTCACACTAGGTGCGAAGGGGGTTGTGGCCGCCGCCATAGACGGGCTCGGTCCACTGTGCGACGTAGTTGTGGCTGAGACCATGGTGGCTTAGACTGACGATGGTAAGTTAGGAGATGATTCTCCTGTGGTAGCAACTATGGTGGGAATGGAAGGATTCCTAGAAGAAGTAACAACGTTTGTTTCCATAGCTGTGTGAGGCACTAACAGGCTTTCATAAAATTGGATTGGTACAATAATAGGTAGCCAGGTATTAGTGGTTAGGGTTTCAACCGAGCCAAAATTGGTGGTTGATTCCTCCGGGAGTTGTTCGAGAATAATGGTTTGTAACCCGGTCGCTTCGAAAGACCCTTGTTGGTCTAGCTTCCACCTCAATGGTGGCGGGGGTGGCTCCAGTATAACCGGCGGCAGGCCCAGAAGCCTTCGTGACCGGCAGAGATCGGGATCCTCCACTGTGTGAGAAGATCCAAGACATGCTAAGGTATTCTACATGTTCAAAAAGTAACACACACTAAAAGGAAGCCCCTAAGAGATAAGACAAGCAATCACTAAACTAGTTGGAAGAATAGTTACAACAACCAACACTAGAGAAACTTACCGGTGCAAGTGCAAATCGAACACGGAAGCACCCTCTGGGTATACTCTGTAAAGTGTGTCCTGATGTCTGTCCTAGGTACCGTGGTATACCCCCGTATTCACCCGTGTATGTCCCTAAAAAGATTGGCAACTAGGTTGCCAGCACGCGAACAGTCACCAGGCGGGTACAATCGAAATTCGAGTAGACCACAATGAGCAGGGTATCAAGCCCGAAACCTGTCAAGGGTATCGAGAGAAAATGGTCCGGGAGACAACTGAGGACCTCGAATGGATTTGAGACCCACAAAGCCCTGTGACAAATGCAAACGATGGAATACCAAAACAAGCCCTTGATATGTGTTCTCCACTAGGATTGGTCTGGCTTTGGAGGGGTTATCTCCACTACCTTTCTGCACGCGACCTCATGTTTATCCCCTATGTTAGAGGGGGGTCCCAGATAAATTGCACGACACTCCCTATCACAGACTCCAATGTTTGGTTTTGAATGGCCTTGGAGAGTTTCCTCTCCAAACTAATCTAAGGCCCTAGTCCTGAACTAGTTTGTGAACCCTACAAACAAAAATTCTAATAGATTTTAAGATTAGCGTTGCTTTTAAGGTTTTTTCTTACGTCACAGGGTATGAAGGTGAAACTGATGATGTCTAAAGATGAAAGCAAAAATGAATGAAAAAAGATGGAAACAAAAGACTTTTACTAAATGCAAAATCTCAGCAACTTTTCACAAAGAAAGATTTCTTTTTCTTTTCATTTTTTCTAAGATTTTATGCAGCAATCATAAAGAAATTTCTCTCGACTACGAGCTACTTATGCTCTAAATGCACTGCAAAAACATATGAAACAAAAGACTTCTCTCTAGCTAATGATGTAGAAACACACTCTTCAAACAAAGAAGAAAATGAAAAGAGATTTTTTTTTTTTATTTAAGTGGTAATAAAGCAACAAAGGGAAAATACCGACAAGCACAAAACCAAGAAAAACAAATTCTGGCTTAAAGTGCAGATCACAAAGAATCAGAGTAAAGACACACAATGACAATCAAGAAAACAAAGACTCTTACGCTTGTCTAAAACCATAAAACAAAATTTTCTTTTTATATTTTCTGTCAACTATCAACTGAGAAAAAGCAGGCTAAGGGTAAGAGGACCTAACCTACTGACTGTTCAACCCTAGACTCAAACACCTGAGAGGAATAATTCTCATCAAAGGAGGGGATGACTGCCCCACCCTGATTAAAAAGTATCCTGTCAAGCACGCTATTGTCACTAAAACAGCACGCGTGCAAACGTGCGCTGAGCTGAAACAGGAAGCGTGTACACACGAGCTGACCTTTTACTGGCCGAGTGTATTTATAATTCTAAGACAAAAATGAAAATAGGCAGTCCAAACCAGGAAGAGGCTTCTGGTATTGATAACCAGGGTCCCTTGAAGGCTTGGATGATTTTTCTAACAGAAAAGAAAAAATAATGCAAGGAATAACAAAGTGAAAAAAGCAATCTAAGATAGGACTGTGAACCAGCAAGACTCAGACAGGATTCCAGAAAACCCCCTGAGAATGCTTAATTCTGACAGGGAAGAGGTGGACTGCCTCCAAAGTTTTTCGAACTCCTATTATCCCTAAAGCTAGTGTCCACACACGGGCTGTAAGAGGATAGGGCGCGGGTACACGCGTGCAGGCCTTCTGCAAGCCGTCTGTACCTCTGTGTGTCCCGATAACTACCGTCAAGAAAAAGTCAGGGAAAACTGGTATGAAGAACTAGGCTCCCTACTAGCTCAGGCCTAATAGAAAAAGACAGGAAAAGAAAAACATAACACCTGTTCTTTAAACTACCCAAAAATTTTAAATAAATTCGAAAACCCTAAAGAGTATTCTCCCTAGTACGGTCGCCAATTCTGTTGTTGGGAAAAATACCCTACGGACTAGCAAACTAGGGTCAGACTTGCATGCAGATTTTGAGTGTAAAGAAATTACTTTTTAACTTACAAACAAAAACTTAAACCCCTCTTTCACAGTACATGCATGGGGAATGACTACTAACCTTGTTACCGGCGTTAGATGTAGATCCTTCGTTGCGCTTTGACCACTTGCTTGCGCTGCTCCTTCCAAAGATGACCTGCAATCAAGACAAACAACTATGCATGCATGCTACTTGTCTACTCGAGGGTTAGAAATTAAGCATAAATTAACCAAACCATAGATAAATCATGCATTGGGATGAGAAAAGTATTCTTTTATTATTTGAAAAATGAATCAACTTACAATCAAAGTCGAGACCAGCCACCACTCCTTGATCCTGATCCTGGGCTCCTCTTCTTCTGTCCTCTAATTGCTTTGCGCTAAATCTCCTTTGGCATGAGGAAAGGCTAAAGGGTTGGGACAATGGATTTTGTAAATGGGTAGAGTTTCTTCGCTATATTTTTTCCCCCTTCAAATGGTACCCCTACCCCTTATTTTATAGGCTAGAAGGAGCTAGAGTTTTGGATGAACCCTTGGCCATGCATGGCTGGGAGTTTCAGTTAACTGACCCATAGCTTTTTGTTCCGTCGGTAGCTTTCCTTTTTTCGTGCTTTGTTAGGTACACGCAGGTTGTAGTGAGCCCGCCAGCATGCACACGCGTGCAGTAATGGGTTAGGGCACATGGGCCTTTACACAAGAGGATTTCCAAAGAGTTGTTCAACAGATGTTTTGGCAATGAAGGGATATGAGTTGGCCTGATGCCAGGTAAGCATGTGTGGTGCAATTTAGGGTTATAACAAACATTTGTAGAAAATGTATCAATTGTCATCCACACCAAACCTCACGGACAATGTTAAGTTTCTGGAAGGTTTCAAGTGGAAGGAATGCAAGAAATATGGCAGGAACTTGTCTGATCTTATCAAGAATTGGGTCTCGCACCCTACAAAATTCAGGGCGGATGGTAACGAAATTTATTCGATCTCTTCCTTAGAACTGCAATTCAGGTATATAGCAATGACGACCTGTAGGTTGTATGGGAAGGAGGACACCGCACACTTTTTCCTCCCATGGGTGCCTCTAATTCATACAATCGCTGAAGGTTTTTCCTTTGACTGGGCCAAACTGTTGTTAGACAGTCTAACCAGTCGGATTATAAAATATCGAGCATAGAAGGTGAATGGGAAGGCTGCTTCATTTTTCATGTCCCCCTACATCATGGACGCTATTTGTTTCATGACGCCTTTCCCTCTAATGAGATGGAGTTGGACTTGATTTGATGCTGAACCTATTCATGTCTATCACTCGAAACTTTGGGAGGACAAGGCCAAAGAGTTCATATACGAGATTTTCAACTGGGTAATGGTACTGATGTAAGTCTTCATCTTTGATAACCCACCTCCCAGGATTTCAGATAGCATCGTGGCCAACTTGATTAGTGTGGATGATTGGTACGTAGAGGCAGAGTTCTCATACATCAGGGTTTTCGACACCTCTGTTCCCCCATATGCTCTACCACTATTCATTCCTGATAGGCTGGTATGTCATGAAATCTCTAAGAAAACCATGGTTGGTGGCATAAGAAAAGAGCTCAAAGGTTTTTCGAAGAAGGTATGGCCGCCCTTCCCAATTCATTTTGATACATATTATTTATTAGATTTCGGACATGCAAAAGCCGAGGCTACAGCCTTAGAGGATATTAAATTAATCAACATCGAGTTTAAGAAACACGACCCACACAAGGTCGTGGGTAAGCACATGGTGAATTGTGGCCTAAAAAGATACGAACATGAGCATTCGCCTCATGATGATATCTTTCGAGGGGCGAGATCCTATGCTGAGGTCCTAATTTTGATTCAAGACCTATCACCCGAGGAGATGGACGTTTTCTTCAAATTTCAGGAACACCGACGGAGCTTCCTTCCCCCAGTCTTACAGGGTAAGAACCCACCGACTACAAATATACAACAAATAGAAGCCAAGGGCTCCAAAGATTCAGGACCTGACCAGGAGGAAGATTAGGAAAAGAAAAAGAAAACTGAGGACTCGAAATAGGAATCCGAGATCCCCAACCCTTCAAGCAAGCCAGCCACAATTGTTACCCCAAATAAATCATCCAAGGAAATTGGTAGTCCCATCATTTTTGTCACTCCCCTACAATCCACGAAGGGAATCCCAGACGCGGGATGGATTTTCGGTGAAGAACTAACACCCATTATTGTAGAAGAGTTTCCTCCGAATGAATTTTTCTTCGATAAGAAGAGAAAGGTCATTGTGAAGCAAGAGATTTACCGAGAAGTGGGCATGGTAGCCAAAAAATTCAAAATCCCAGCCGATGGAAAAGCCATGAAAAAGGAGGAACTCGCAACTCAGATAGCAAGGATGTTGGGGGATTTTGTTACAGCCAATCAATACTCCGTCAGATCCCTAAAAGAACAATTAAAGTGAAAGAACCGCTTGATTAGAACTTTGGAGGCTAAGCTAGCTACAATGGAGGCAACTGCTAGAGATCAGGTGATCATGGGTCTAGAGCAAGCCAGAGCAGCTGATCAAAAGGAAATCGAGCGGCTCAAATCTGATCTCAAGCAAACACATTTGTCGGCCCAGACCAGTTAGTCACAAATAAGCCAACAAGAAGAATTGATTAGGCAATTACAGGAAAAATTAAATTCCGCCGAGAGCCAGATTATATATATCAGGATATTCCAATCCAAAGCCATTGAAATCCAAAAAAGAGTGTCAGTAGCTCAACAAGATTTACTTGCTAAAGTGGAAGCCTTTCAAAACCACTTCCAAATCATTGATCAAGTACTGGAAGACATCTCTTTGAGAGAAAGAGAAGATGGGGCGACTCGGGTCACTTTCCAAGAGGTTGTTATAGCCACGGTGAAAAAGGAAATGGGCAGTAGTTCCAAGCTCTCCATCCCAGAGAAGACCAAAGGTAACATCTTGATGAAGGTGTGGGAGCGTAATATATCAGAAAGCAGAGAACGAGCTAAAGAGGTAAGAAACTATTGTGAAGAAACTTTTGGCTTGATAGATGAAAGTTTCTTGGGTCTTGATAATGAAAGCAATGCTGGGACACTGGGCCAGATCGATATATCCAAGCACCTGCTCAATATCAAGGAGAACAAGGAAAAAGAGCGAGATGAAATATCACAGATAAGCAAGACTAGTAGAGTCCAAGTGGACAAATGGTTAATAAAACCAAGTGTACAGTTATGTTCTATCATCACCGAAGAATGACAAGTAGGAGGAAGGTTGCCACAGTTAGCGATGTATTGTTACAATTTTGAGGCAAGTAACCAAGCAGAGCCTTCTAGGTTGATAGCCCAGTTGGTGGAGAGGTGTGTCACTTGCACCAAGCAGGTGAAGGGGCAGGTTTCCACTACCAAATAATGAAAAGTGTCTACCTCTTCTATTTTTAGAACCTGAAGAGTAAAGAAAGGAAGGTGCTCCACTTGTATGAAAGAGCACAAAGACGAAGAAGCGAAATGCTTGAATTTCCCATTTTGTAACCGAAATCTTCTAGAACAATTGAGATTTTAGCGTATAGAAGTTTGTATAAATATGCACTTTGAAGTGAGAATAGGGGTTGGACCTTTCTTGGCCGACTGTAATAGAGAATTTTTTCCTGTTGAAAATTAATACAAAGAAATTTGAAGATTCTTGATTCTGTCAAGACTGAGCTATGAGTTTGTTTTCTCTGTTATCTTATATTAAATTTCATTTCGCATATATATTTCTGATGAATGCTTCACTGCAATTTAGTATAACCTCTACTGTGGTGATCAACTTTTAGTCATCTAATCGTTTGCAGTTCTTCCTTTGTATCGGCTATCAGCAGGTACAAGACCTATGAACTCTTTAGATCTTTATATTTTATGCTTCGTCAGATTTCTTCTTGTCTTTTTTCTTCTTCTATTTATAGGCTGAGATTCTCCCTCGATAGGAGCCTCGCATTGTAGACATCTCAATGTTTTCTCACATTCCATACACAATTTATTAAAAGTTAACTTGGTTATGGGAAAAGGCCTTTGGTTTGCATTCTATCCTTGATTTCGGATTCGAAAGTTCTCTTTATACGATCAAAAAATTGAGGTAGCATCCTAAACCTTGAACTTTCCTCTAAATTTCCTGTTCCTCTATGACTGTCCCCATTGTGAGACAACCCAATATTGAACCCGACTTGTCGAATCAAACCAGCATCGCTTTGAACCTTTTTGACACCATACTTAAAACAACCACCACCCGGGTAGAACTTGAACATTCATGGGCCGCAATTGAACAGGATATAAGCATCCCAGAACTTTTGGAAGCAAGACAAAGACTACTAAGAAATCAGCCTTAGCTTCCTTTCCTGAAGGTTGATCCTTCCCCTTTTATATTTCACACCACTTTCGGATGCCTAGCCCCTGTACTTTCTAGCATTCTAATTCATCAAGAATGACTGCCCTTCCAAGACTGGCTCTTTGTTTGTAGATAGATGTCTTCCTTGGAAGTCTTCTTGCTGTCCCAAATGAGAACTGAGATCCCGCTGCTTGTTGTCTTCACTGATATCAATACTGAATGCGGACTGTTCTTCCTATGTCAAATGAAAATACAAACTCAATTGATGATCAAAAACTTTCTGTTCTTCACCTTCTTCTTCATATCTGCTGAAAACTGCCTTGGTCTGCAAATTAGAAATTTGATGGTTGCCTTTGGAATCTGTTGTAGATATGAGAACGTCACCTGCTAATGTGTCAATCTGATAATCATATTTGGGGTTTTCAAAGGGGACAATCTCATCTTCAAGACAACCTAAGTTGGTAGATGCATTTGATACAATGTCAAAAGCATCGATGCTATGGTTATCCACCTGAAGATCACCAATATCTTGGTTACAATGATAGATGTCCCCTGTTGCAACATACTCTTCGAAGCTATCATTAAGCACATCATGTATACCTTCATGATCAATCTCTCTGTGTAGCTAAAGGAACCAGCTCTTCGAATTCATATCAATAAGACTTAAGGATGGTAAGAGAGCGTTCAGTTTCTTTATTATCCATTTGTAGCTCATGTTGATGGGAAAACACAACTTCTTGAAGATCATTAAAGGGATGTTGTATATTATGAGGGAGAGCTCTTTATATATTTACATCTTCAAGCTTACATTGTAATTCATATTCATCACAACAATTATCAAATGCAAACTCATCTGAAAAACACATTTTGCAATGCTCAGTGAATGCTCTATGAAAATCCTTCAATGATGAAATACTGGAAGGAGGTAAAGAAAAATACCACTGACGTGCATCACCATACAATGAAAACATGAACATCTTCATGCTGTAGATCTAATAGATCCATGCAGTCATGAAACTTGAGGAGGTGTTCTACAGGATTGTCTTCTTTGCTCTCTTTGAAGATAGACATAAAATCTCCCCATTCCAACATATTAGGTACTAGATGTGGGAAACCAGGAACTGAAGAAAAATTGAGAGGTGAAAACCTCCAAGCCAAAAGAGCAGAAAATGCTTTTGACATCTGAATGTTGTGGAGTCGCCACTGATTCCGTCCTTCATGGAGTCGCCATATAGATGATTACAACAGAATATATGTCCAAACTTTGTCTATCATCAAATCTAGATCTTGTCGTCTCCCAAGGAAGTTGAGCTTAAATCTCCTCTCCCCAGCAACAACGCCAATTTGTTATCACTCCAAGAAACTCTTTGGGGTTGTAGGCCAATGATGCTTGGTAACTCAAGAATATGGTAAATTTGGTATGTTTGGATCAATGAGATAACTCAATGGCTAATGAGAAGAACAACTTATCATGCATTTGAATAAGACAGTGCTTTTAGAAATCAATGATCAGACAGAGTAATTGAAATAGGGTATGAAGAAGATAACCAAGTACAACAATGTGTAGGGTCATACAATATAGTAAGAATTCCTTTAATTCAAGTTCATGAGCTTAATAAGAAGATGACAGTTATTAGAAGCTGAGCTAAACTAAAATAAAGTACAGAATAATGAAGTGTATGAACAAATATGACATTGACAGCAAAAGAAGATTGTGATTCTATTATCAAGATAAGAGCTTTAGTACAATAGCAAAATGTATCCAGGATTGAACCACATAGTTCATCTTTTGTCTTCAGTGTTATAACTTTATAATACAGTTTTCAGATCCTAAAAGAGTGGATCATATATGCTAAAGATAGAAAGTTAAAACTAAATTACAAAAGATAAGGAATGATCCTCAAAATGAGGTCAATTCCACATTTCATGATCTTCAGATGAAGTAGAATCCCTGTGCAGTGCAGATAAGCCTTCCAAGGCCTTTTGATGACTGTTTGAGGAAGATGAAATTCGAATTTGTTGAGTTGTGAAAAAACCCCAATTTGCTGCCACTAAAATAGGTACCAAAACCAACTTGAATACCTCCTCTAATCCTTATACATAAAAAATGGATCTTGAATCTAACTTTATAATTCAACATCTATCCATTAGAAGAGTTTTCAAGTGATTTGGATTAGTAAAACTTTGATCTGGGCAAAATTTCACCAAATCTGGCCAGTGACAGGTTTTGGTAGTTAACACCAGTAAAAACTAGGTGTCTTAACCACCGAAAGCTTTGGTTTCAGTGGTTAATGAATAGTCGTCTTGTTTTCTTAAACCACCGAAAGCTCTTGTTTCACCAAAATTTCAAAATTGCAACATTGAAATACCTTGCTGCTTCGATGAGTGTTCAAGGCCTCTTTGTTGATGTTGCTCCTCCTCGTATAGAGATGGAAACTTTAATTTGTTTTGTTGAAGACTGTGGTATATCCACCATTGTTGTAGCTAACCCGGCTAGGGTTTCCAAACCTGTATGATCCTGAGCTGGAGGTTGGGATTCTTTTATCTTTAGCCTCAGAAGTCTAAGCTACATGTATAGCTTCATATTCTCTCTTATCAGCACCTTGTTTCTGTCCTTGATTTTATCATGCTTTTCCTTGACATTTTGGTTAATGTTATAAAGTTCTGCATTTCTTTTAGTCAACTCTGCATTTGTCTTTTTAATGACTCTTTCTAAAACTTCCATCTCATAGATGTGTTTCAAAAGTTTATTGATTTTCTGAGTCTTGGATGCTTTAGGTTTGCTTGAAGAAGCTTCTGCTAATGGTTGACAGTGTTCATCTGGAGGAGTTGGTGAGGGCAAGTTGGGATAATCTTCTGCAGCTTGCTCAGCCTTTTCATCATCATGTATCTCTGTTTTCTCCTGATATTCCTCCGAGTCACTATATGGTAGATTCAAAGGATTATTTTCTTCAGTAAGAGCCTTGGTCTGTTCACCCTCATTTCGAAAATCAAGTTTCCTTTTAGCCATTTTGGTCTTGACAGAAGGTGTCTCTATTTCAACCTGAGGAGGTGAAATGGCTCTCCTCTTCCTCCTGTTGCTCTTAGGGGTGAGTGATTTCTTAGCTGTAGGTTTTTTCCCTTTGTTGTCCGGCTGCAGGTTAGTGTGAAACTCATTCCAAAATAAGAAAAATTTCCAATCAACATCCTTTTTCTTCAAAGACTCTTTGACTATCAAAGTAATTAAACCTTGATGTGATAATCTACTTGTTGCCTTGCTAGGTTTAACCTTGACTTGTCGAGCCATTTTAGTAAGAGCCTTGTGAAGGTAAGGAGGGAGGTTGATAGAGACCCTTCTAGTAAAATGATTAAGCAGTTTAAAATGGTAAAACATAACTCTGTTATACCTACCCTCACATGTAATGTAGGAAAAAATAGCCTTGTGCAAGGATTATTATTTTGTCTCCAAATAAGACATAGGGATATCCTTTTTCCATATGAGAGTCTTGTGTTGTGGTTGCAAATAAGATCTGAACTCTATATCAGTTGGTATGGTGGTTTTAAACTAGCATTCACCAGTTCTTGGAAAGCCAGTGATCTCTGCAATTGATGCCTCATCCACAATGAATTCTTCTTTGTCAATAATGGCTTTCCTCCCATCGTATTATAGAGCAAAGGTTTCTGAAAGTTGTTGATGGAAATTTTCCAGTGTTTCACAGTAAGAAAAACATCCAACCTTCTTGAAAAAGTCAGCCACTTCAGGATGAGCCTCCAAATACCAAGTTCCATCTAATTTGGTCCTCAGGACCGGTCCCGCCTTCTACATTTTCCCGAGTTTGATTGCACATGTCTTCCAAATTGACACACCTGTGGGCTAGGGGACAATACACCTAATATTCAGGAGGACACAGTGGATGTATGTTGATTTCAAAAGAATTGAACAGGTGTGACTCGGAGTTGATTGAGATAAACCAAATCTTTAATAGATTCTAACCAAAGACTCAAGCTTGATTAAAGCTGAACACTCAAAATTGATGCAACAGAAATAATTGGACTCGGGCTTGAGAGAATCTGAGCTACCAAAAGACTTGGGCATTCTTCAATTTGAATGACAGATGGAGTAGTGACTAATAGTAAAGAACTCGACCTTCATATGACATAATGGTAATGACTACAGACTTGGGTTTGTTAACGAAATCAAAGGGATTTGATATAATGAACAAAAACTTCAGACTTGATTTCCAAATCAATGGATTCAAAAATAGTTAAATGAGAAATGATTATGAACATATCTTCTCGGGACTTGAAGTTATGAAAGGCCATGTGAATCATCAAGATAGTTAGCCAAAAGATCAACTCATAGATTTCAGTGTTATGCCGAGCTTTACTTCGAAATGACAAGTGGTAGTTTGAAAGTACTACAAAGCATCAAAACCCCGATTAGATGTAATGATACCATCTTACCTCACCGATTCCTTCAATTTTCATCATTTATCACTTCATGATTGCGCTAGCTGACAGCTAGATCATGCGAAAACACGGGCCTTCTTTTTTCCACGTTGACACGTTTTTGGTGGTTAATCAGGGTTTATTTTTCTCTTTTAACCACCGAAAGCCAAGGCTTTCGGTGGTTAATGAATGCTTCACAGGTTCGCCTAAACCATCGAAACCTGAAATTCTCCCTTTTGCTTAAGAAAATCAAATCCAATGTTTGTTCCATGTTTATTTGCAAACAATAGACTCTCTAACAAGCCTATAAAAATTTAGAAATATTTTTTTGGAGTTCTCTCTATCACCTAAAAATGACAATTTTGACTGTGCTTGTTTAAGAGATAACTACTGGCTCCTACTCAGGGATGGAATCCTCCCAGTGAGGTTCCAAGAACAAGAAGCCCTGTGTCTGTCCATTAACTTGAAAATTCTACCGCCAATCATTTATAATTTGTATTGCATCTGTCCATTGGGCTATGGAGTCATCTGGCCTGAGCAACTTATCTTTGGACAACCTGTAGCATGCTGTGCTTATTCAACCAATAACTGAAAACAATCTAAGTGCCCATATGAAGAGCTTATTCTTCTGCCTATCCCTACTGCTAACGAAATCTAAAATTTGGTTAGGTAAACGCAGATTTCCATAACATCCATTTGAGCAACTTCAAAATCATAATAATTTATCTCTTTCACTGCTTAATAGATAATAACTGAAACATATCAGCAGTAATAAATAAGATTTCAGAAATTCATACTCACCCGTGGAAATTGATGAATGAATGAAATCTAGAACTTTCATAGGGTCTGAAATAAGTAATTCTATCAAATTGGCCACCGGGTCTCCAAAATCAAGATCAAAATCATTATGATTCATGAAGAATGACTGCCCTTCCAAGACTGGCTCTCTGTTTATGGATAGATGTCTTCCTTGGAAGTCTTCTTGCTGTCCCAACTGAGAACTGAGATCCTGCTACTTGTTTTCTTCACTGATATCAATACTGAATGTGGACTGTTCTTCCTCTGTCAAATGAAAATACAAACTCAATTGTTTATTAGAAACTTTTTGTTCTTCACCTTCCTCCTCATATCTGTTGAAAACTGCCTTGGTCTGCAAATCAGAAAGTTGATGGCTGCCTTTAGAATCTGCTGCAGATCTGAGAACATCACCTACTAATGTGTCAATCTGATAATCATATTTGGGGTTTTAAAAGGGGACAATCTCATCTTCAAGACAACCTAAGTTGGTAGATGCATTTGATACAATGTCAAAAGCATCAATGCTATGGTTATCCACCTGAAGATCACCAATATCTTGGTTACAATGATAGATGTCCCTTGTTGTAACATACTCTTCAAAGCTATCATTAAGAACATCATGTATACCTTCATGATCATCTCTTTGTGTAGCTAAAGGAACCAGCTCTTCGAATTCATAACAATCACACTTATGGATGGTAAGAGAGAATTCAGTTTCTTTATTATCCATTTGTAGTTCATGTTGATGGGAAAACACAACATCTTGAAGATCATTAAAGGGTTGTTGTATATTATGAGGGAGAGCTCTTTATATATTTACATCTTCAAGATTACAATGTAATTCATATTCATCACAACAATTATCAAATGCAAACTCATCTGAAAATTACTTTTTGCAATGCTCAGTGAATGCTCTCTGAAAATACTTCAATGATGAAATACTAGAAGGAGGTAAAGAAAAATACTACTAACGTGCATCACCATAGAATGAAAACATGAACATCTTCATGTTGTAGATCTAATAGATCCATGCACTCATGAAACTTGAGGAGGTGTTCTGCAGGATTGTCTTCTTTGCTCTCTTTGAAGATAGGCAGAAAATCTCCCCATTCCGACATATTAGGTACTGGATGTGGGAAACCAGGAACTGAAGAAAAATTGAGAGGTGTAAACCTCCGAGCCAAAAGAGTAGAAAACGCTTTCGACATCTGAATGTTGTGGAGTCACCACTGAATCCGTCCTTCATGGAGTTGCCAGATAGATGATTACAACCAAATATATGTCCAAACTTTGTCTATCATCAAAGTTGGATCTTGTCATCTCCCAGGGAAGCTGAGATTCAATCTCCTCTCCCCGGCAATGACGCCAATTTGTTATCACTCCAAGAAACTCTTTGGGTTTGTAGGCCAAAGATGCTTGGTAACTCAAGAATATGGTAAATTTGGTATGTTTGGATCAATGGGATAACTCAATGGCTAATGAGAAGAACAACTTATCATGAATTCGAATAAGACAGTGCTTTTAGAAATCAATGATTAGACAAAGTAATTGAAATAGGGTATGAAGAAGATAACCAAGTACAACAGTGTGTAGGGTCATACAAGATAGTAAGAATTCCTTTAATTCAAGTTCATGAGATTAATAAGAATATGACAGTTCTTAGAAGCTGAGCTAAACTAAAATAAAGTACAGAATAATGAAGTGTATGAACAAATCTAACATTGACAGTAAAAGAATATTGTGATTCTATTATCAAGATAAGATCCTTAGTACAATAGCAAAATGTATCCATCATTAAACCACATAGTTCATCTTCTATCTTCAGATTTATAACTTTACAATACAGTTTTCAGATCCTAAATGAGTGGATCAGATATGCTAAAGATAGAAAGTTAAAACTAAATTACAAAAGATAAGGAATGATCCTCAAAATGAGGTCAATTCCACATTTCATGATCTTCAGATGAAGTAGAATCCCTGTGCAGTGCATATAAGCTTTCCAAGGCTATTTGATTACTATTTGAGGAAGATGAAATTCGAATTTATTGAGTTGTGAAAAAACCTCAATTTGTTGCCACTAAAATAGGTACCAAAACCAACTTGAATACCTCTAATCCTTATACATCAAAAATGGATCTTGAATCTGACTTTATAATTCAACATCTATCCATTAAAAGAGTTTTCAAGTGATTCAGATTAGTAAAACTTTGATCTGGGCAAAATTTCACCAAATCTGGCCAGTGACAAGTTTCGGTAGTTAACACCAGTAAAAAATAGGTGTCTTAACCACCGAAAGCTCTGCTTTCAGTGGTTAATGAATAATCGTCCTGTTCGCCTAAACCACTGAAAGCTCTTCTTTCACCAAAATTTCAAAATCGCAACATTGAAATACCTTGTTGCTTCGATGAGTGTTCAAGGCCTCTTTGATGATGCTCCTCCTCCTCGTACAGAGCTGGAAACTTTAATTTGTTGTGTTAAAGACTGTGGTATATCCACCATTGTTGTAGCTAACTCGGCTAGGGTTTCCAAACCTATATGATACTGAGATGGAGGTTGGGATTCTTTTATCTTTAGCCTCAGAAGTCTAAGTTGCTTGTACAACTTTATATTCTCTCTTATCAACACCCTATTCCTGTCCTTGATTTTATCATGCTTTTCCTTGACATTTTGGTTAATGTTATAAAGTTCTGCATTTCTTTAAGTCAACTCTGCATTTGTCTTTTTAATGACTCTTTCTAAAAATTCCATCTTATAGATCTGTTTCATAAGTTTATTGATTTTCTGAGTCTTGGATGCTTTAGGTTTGCTTGAAGAAGCTTCTGCTAATGGTTGACTGTGTTCACCTGGAGGAGTTGGTGAGGGCAAGTTGGGATAATCTTCTACAACTTTCTCAACCTGTTCGTCATCCTGTATCTTTTTTTGCTCCTGATCTTCCTCTGAGTCACTATATGGAAGATTTAAAGGATTATTTTCTTCAGTAATACCCTCGGTCTGTTCACCCTCCTTTTGAAAATCAAGTTTCCTTTTATCTCTTTTGGTCTTGATAGAAGGTGTCTCTGTTTCGACCTGAGGAGGTGACATGGCTCTCCTCTTCCTCCTACTGCTCTTAGGGGTGAGTGATTTCTTAGTTGTAGGTTTTTTCCCTCTGTTGACTGGCTGCAGGTCAGTGTGAAACTCGTTCCAAAATAAGAAAAAGTTCCAATCAACATCCTTTTTATTCAAAGACTCTTTGACTATCAAAGTAATTAAACCCTGATGTGATAATCTACTAGCTGCCTTGCTAGGTTTAACTTTGACTTGTCGAGCCATTTTAGTAAGAGCCTTGTGAAGGTAATCAGGGAGGTTGATAGAGACCCTTCCAGTAAAATGATTAAGCAGTTTAAAATGGTAAAACATAACTCTATTATACCTACCCTCACATGTAATGTAGGCAAAAATAGTCTTGAGCAGGGACTGTCATTTTGTCTCCAGATAAGTGATAGGGATATCCTTTTTCCATATGAGAGTCTTGTTTTGTGGTTGCAAATAAGATATGAAATCTATATTAATCGGTATGGTGGTTTTAAACTAGCATTCACCAGTTCTTGGCAAGTCGGTGATCTCTGCAGTTGATGCCTCATCCACAATGAATTCTTCTTTTCCAATAATGGATTTCCTCCCATCGTATGACAGAGCAAAGGCTTCTGAAAGTTGTTGATGGAAATTTTCCAGTTTCTCACAGTAAGAAAAACATCCAACCTGCTTGAAAAAGTCAACCACTTCAGGATGTGCCTCCAAATACCATGTTCCATCTAATTTAGTCCTCAAGACTGGTCCCGCCTTCTGCATTTGCCCGAGTTTGATTGCGCATGTCTTGCAAATTGACACACCTGCGGGCTAGGGGACAATACACCTAATATTCAGGAGGAAACAGAGGATGTATGTCGATTTGAAAAGCACAGAATAGGGGTGACTCAGAGTTGATTGAGATAAACCAAATCTTTAATAGATTCTAACCAAATACTCAAGATTGATTAAAGCTGAACACTCAAACATGATGCAACAGAAATAATTGGACTCAGGCTTGAGAGAATCTGAGCTACCAGAAGACTCAGGCCTTCTTGAATTTGAATGACAAATGGAGTAGTGACTAATAGTAAAAAACTCAACCTTCATGTGACATAATGGTAATGACTACAGACTCAGGTTTGTTAATGAAATCAAATGGATTTGATATAATGAACAAAAACTTCGGACTTGATTGCCAAATCAATGGATTCAAAATCATAGTTAAATGAGGAATGATTATGAACATATCTTCTTGGGACTTGAAGTTATGAAAGGCCATGTGAATCATCAAGACAGTTAGCCGAAAGATCAACTCATAGATTTATGTGTTATGCCGATCTTTACTTCAAAATGACAAGTGGTAGTTTGAAAGTACTACAGAGCATCAAAACCCCAATTAGATGTAATGATACCATCTTACCTCACTGTTTCCTTCAAATTTTGGCAGTTATCACTTCATGATTGCGCTAGCTGACAGCTAGATTGTGCGAAAACATGGGCCTTCTTTTTCCACGTTGACACATTTTCGGTGGTTAATCAGGGTTTATTTTTCCCTTTTAACCACCGAAAGCCTTCACCGAAAGTCAAGGCTTTCGGTGGTTAATGAACGCTTCACAGGTTCGCCTAAACTACCGAAACCTGAAATTCTCCCTTTTGCTTAAGAAAATCAAAGCCAATGTTTGTTCCAAGTTTCTTTACAAACAATAGGCTCTCTAACAAGCCTATAAAAATTTAAAAATAATTTTTTGGAGTTCTCTCTATCACCTAAAAATGACAATTTTGAATATGCTAGTTTAGGAGATAACAGATGGTATCAATAGTTGTACAGAAGAGAATTACATAGATGAAAATGAATCAAGAAAGATAGACAAAAATATGCATAGCACTGGGATTTGGAAAATGTTTTTTAACGGTGCCCTGTCATATGAAGGAGCAGGTGGAGAAGTACTTTTTGTAGCACCTGAAAATGAATTTGTTATTCCTTTCTCTTATAGGATTCAGTGGGATATAGACTACACCAATAACGTATGTGAGGATGAGGCCTTAGTCTTAGGGTTGGAAGCTGCCAGGAAGTTGAACATAAAGAACCTGGAAGTGTACGGAGACACAGATTTGATAGTGAAGTAGATTGATCGACAATACCAGGCGAAACACCCAAGATTGAGATCTTACAGGAATTGTGCTTAGGAAAATTTCTTTTCATCGATAAATGTTCATTTCATCCCATGCGCCGAAAACCAGCAAGTCGATTCACTGGCCAAAGCAGCTTCAACTTTCATACCCCCTACCGCTTTCAAATTAAAGTACCACATAGAGGTAAGGCACAGACCATCCATACCAAACAACATACAACACTGGCAGGTCTTCGAGGATGAAAAACAGATCAAAAAGTTCCTAGAAATGGTGGGTGATTTCTATGAAACCCACATTGACCAGGAGAACCAAAACGATCATGCCTGGATCATGCAAGAAAGAGAGGAGCCTCAGGAGTTTCGAGAAAAAATTGCTAATCATTGCATGTTGGTTTTAAAGAACAATCAAATTCCAAAGGGACTGATCCCTCTAGATAGACTGTTCAACCAAAATGATATGCCCTTAAAATCTGTTTTGCAACCTCAACCAGAAGAGGTTGAAGACTGTGACATAGAGACCGAAGAGGAGTCTAGGATAGTAAAAATATAAAAGTACCTTCCTCCTGAGGAAAAAAGCAAGTATAAAGACTTACTCGGGTGGTATAAAGACGTTTTCTCTTGGTCATATGAAGAGCTGAGAACATATGACACCACTGTGATTAAACACAAGATACCCCTAAATCCTGGTGTCAAACCTTTCAGACAAAAACTCAGACAAATCAATCCTATTCTATTGCCCGTGGTCAAAAGGGAAGTCAAAAAGCTCCTGGATGCAAAAATAATCGTGCCACTGGAGATACTCCGACTGGGTAGCAAACTTGGTCCCAGTTATAAATAAAAGTGGGGAGATTAGACTGTGTGTTGATTTTAGAAATCTAAATAAGTCCTCCCTCTAAGATCCCTACCCAAAATGGATCACATTTTAGAAAAAGTAGTTGGGGCAAATAGGATGTTGATGATCGACGGGTTTTTCGGATACAATCAAATTGCTGTCAACGAGCACGATAAAGAAAAAAAATCCTTCACCACCCCTTGGGGTACATTTATGTATGACAAGATGCCTTTTGGTTTAATGAATACAGGTGCTACTTTCCAGCGTGCTATGGATATCTCTTTCATCGGAGAAAGGGACAAATTTGTGGTTATCTATCTTGATGTTCTAACCATTTTTTCTAAATCTGATGAAGATCATCTGATACATCTCAAGCAGATGTTTGAGAAATTCTGTAGGTTTGGTTTGTCTTTAAACCCCAAAAAGTCTCACTTCGCTATGGAAGAAGGTAAACTCTTGGGCCATATTGAGTCTCGAGATGGAATTAAAATTGATCCTAAAAGAGTTGAAGCTATAGACACAATAAATATCCCTAGGAATGTAAAAGAGATTCAGTCATTCTTAATAAAAAAAATTGCTTTGAGGAGGTTTATCCCAAACTTTGTTGAAATCGTGAAGTTGATCACAGATACGATAAAGAAGAACAACAAATTAAAATGGACAGCAGAAGCCAAAGAATCGTTTGCACACATCAAGAAGGTTATAAGTGAGGCACCCATACTGGCAAGCCCTGATCATCTAAAGGATTTTCTTATTTTCTTGTTCGCCTCTGAACACACACTTGCTATGGTACTCCTCCAAAAAAATGAAGAAGGTTTTGAGCAACCGATAGCCTTTTTTAGCAAAAGTCTTAAAGACGTTGAACTCAGATACGATATAATGGAAAAACAAGCATATGCTATGGTGAAGGCATTAAAGGCTTTCAGAACCTACGTGTTGAATTCCAAGTTAATTGTGTACATACCCACCATCTCCATAAAGGAAATTTTGGTTCAGTCTGACAGTGATGGAAAAAGAAGATGGTGGCTTGCCAAAATTCAAGAATTCGACCTAGAGATAAAACCAACAAGACTAGTAAAGGGACAAGGTTTGGATAAACACTTAGCTGAATCAAATTTCAAATCCCTCGGAATAAATGGCCTACAGGTATGTGAAGAGTGTGTGGACATTAACGAGCTTGATGAACAAACAACTAAAATCAGAAACGAAGAGAATTTTGCCTCATCAGATTGGTATAAGGACATAGTGTTCTACCTGCTGACCTTGAAATGCCCGAATGACTTATCTCCATCTAAATCCAAGATGCTAAAGCTGCATCTGGTCAAGTACTATATATCCGAAAGCCAATTGTATTGGAAGGACCCACTTGGCTTCTTGTTGGTTTGTTTAGTTGAATCAGAAACAGAGAAGGTCATAAGCAAATTTCACGAAGGAGTGTGTGGAGGACATCATGCCTAGAGGGAAATGGCTTATAAGATCATGAGGGCAGGATATTATTGGCCAAAACTTTTCTCTGACATCAATGCCAAAGTTTGAGCTTGCAACCCTTTCCAATTGTTTGCAGGCAAGCATAAACTCCCAACGTTGTCGTTGGTTCCGGTCAAAACAAAATCCCTTTTTCAACAATGGGGATTAGATTTTATAGGCAAAATTAATCCTCATCCTAGCACTCAACATAAATGGATCCTGATTGCTACAGATTACTTCACCAAATGGGTGGAGGCTATTCCAACTAGAAGGGCAATAGATTCGGTGGTAATAGATTTCCTAGAAGAGAACATTTTGTCTAGATTCGGTTGCCCCCAAAAGATAGTCACAGATAACACCCAAGCATTTAAATCTATGGCCATGGTCAGATTTTGCCAAAAGTACAATATCATACTCGTCCATTCCACAACATATTACCCCCAAGGAAATGGGCTAGCTGAGTCTTCAAACAAGACCTAATCAATATAATTAAGAAAGTGTTGAGTGAAAACCAAAAATCTTGGCATGTTCATTTGAAATACGCTTTGTGGGCAAATTGGATAGGCACAAAAAAGTCTATTGACTCTTCTCCCTTCCAAATGGTGTATGGGACCGACGTAGTATTACCTATAAATCTGGCGCTTCCCGTAATGAAACTTTGGCAAGATGAGAAAGAAGAACCAAATCATGTCACAAGAAGAATAAACCAGTTGATTGAAGTCCAACAGCACAGGGCCGAAGTGGACGAAAGGTTGCAGAAATACAAGGAGAACATGAAAGTGTTATTCGATTGTAAGGCCAAGGACAGAGAATGTCTCCCCGATGATTTGGTTTTAAAATGGGATGCTAAGAAGGAAGACTCAGAAAAACATGGTAAATTTGATCACATCTGGTACAAACCGTTCAAGGTCATAGCTCCTAAAGGAAAAAATTTGTTTCTGTTAGAGAATTTGGATGGTAAAATCCTCAACGCCCCTGTCAACAGGCGTTATTTAAAACACTATATGCAATAAATGGTTTCCAAATTTTCCACTATATATACTGGTTTGTGTTTTCTTTTTAGTTCATAATTTTCTTTGGTAAGTCTACTTTCATCACAAATAAAATAGGTCAGTGTTTTTCTAGAAGTAGGAATACAAAATTTTCAACGCTTTCAATTCTTTTAAAGCCTTGATACTCTTTGTCTTGTTCCCTTACAGGATCCCAATTTGCAGCCCAAACAAGTGAAAGAAATAAACAAACGGTCATATATCAGAGAATAAATTCACCAAAAATAGGTGATAGAAAAGATTTTCCATTATTTAAAAAGAAAAAAACGAAGTGGCAAGGCAAAGGTATGAATTCCAGACAAGTCTATATTTCAAATGAAGGTCTCTAAAGTGTCATGACGGTCTTATAAGTGTGATTTGTCATTAAAAGAATGAGTTCTTACTCTGGGTCCTAAGAGTTTCACCTAGATAAAGATAAGAGGTAATTAAAATGAGCAGAGAGAGTAAAGCGTCTCCAAGAAAGGGTTCCAAGAGTCGGGTTTAATCCATGACCCCTGATTTTCGATTTCCAGACCTTTCTTCGTCACCCCTTTCTACCCTCGGATTTATCTTCTTAAAAAAACCAAACATCTTTCCTTTTTTCCCATAGAGGGAGAAGAGATTACATTTTATCTTTGGAAGATGGAAAACAAATCTTAAAAGGTAAGCCAGTCCTCATAACTCCTCAGTCTCCAACTAAACAAAGTTATGCATAGGTTGATCCTGAATCTCCTAGGTTTTTTAACAATTTTCTAAGGATTGAGGCTTGCTCAAAGGAAGGACCCTGAAAGTAATATTTCCCAATTTCCCTGTGGGCTAAGGTGTTTTGAAAGTTAAGAGAAGGCTGGTCCTAAGTAATCAAAGCAAGTTGACAGACCTCCACTGCAAATTTTACACAGATATCATCCCTGGTATGCCTTCTGCAAACTGATTGCCCCCACTTCATGTTTTAAAAAGTAAATGATAAGATAGATGGTGAAAGGAAATTCATAAATGATTTCCCCCATCTAGTCCAAGGAGACAATGAAAGGAAATTCATAAATGATTTCTCTCGTCTCAGCATTTAAATGCATAATCATGATTCGAAGTGGTAAAAGGAAATTCAATAAAAAGGGCCAGATAACTTCACTGGGGTACTGAACAGGCTCACTGGCAGTGAAGCAATATCTGAGATATCTGTAAGGCTATCATACGTGAATCTCACTCTACTCTGGTAACTAGTTTTTTTGAAACCGGATCTGCATCCCAAGTTCAGACATGACTCCCCGATTAAAAGCGTGGAATTTACTTCGTTTGATGCAAGCCAAAAGCCGCAAGATCTGTTGGATTTCCTAGGACTATTAGGATTAACTTAAAGCATACATGAATTCAGTAATGAGAAGGAGAAGGTCATAAAAAGGGCTACAACCAAGTTTAGAACACATTTGAGTTTTGAAAATCTTTTCAGAAGTAAAGACAAAAAAAAAAATTCCCTCTGTATCCCTTCCTAAAAACAAGTTTCCCAAAAGGAACCCAATGACTCCAGTTACTCAATTCTAGCATGTGGTCTATTGTTCTTCCCATCTCATAGGGAGAAGGGATCCCTAGTTGGAGCCTACGTTGGAGCCGCTTTTTACAAGCATTGAAATGTAATTCTTGAAATCAAAAGTTTACCTCGACATGTGAAGTGGCGATAGTCGCTATAGTCCTAAGTCACCATTGCCTAACCATTCAGCAAGTCTTTCACTTTTTATTACCTCACTCTTTCACGCTTCGGGAGTTACAAGTCATATGATTTCCAAACCCTGATGTGCGAGGTTGTGAAACAACTTTCAAAGTTTGCCCAGGTTAGCGTCAGGAGTAAAGTTCCTTTAAACCCTAGTTAAGCACTATCGGGGTTTCGTGACTCGACGATCGCTCTCCCAAAAACCATACCATTGTAGCCTTGAGTCACGAAGTCACAATATTCTTTAAGCATGGATTAATTAAGCGCTTAATTCAGATAACTATTTTTAGCCAGATCGCATCATTACGATTTTGGGTTTTGGGGGCTCAAAGGGTAAGAGTTATATTTCTCGATGTGGCGAACACTAAAAAAGAGGGATTAAAGACTAAAGCAAAATTAATTAAAGGAGCTAAGCCAGATTAATCGATGTGTTATTGAAAACTTTAACACGCACCGTCTATGGGGTAAATTTAAATGTTTTTGCGTTAATTTGTGTTACAACCCGTCAAAAAATTATGGCATTTATTTGAAATACGGAGAAGTGACAGATAAGGATATTTATTTTAATGCTAAATCTTTCTTTAAATGATTTGACCATTCTGTTCACGAGGACACCATGTTTTTAAATAGCCAAGATAAAGAGTTTTTCTTTCATTATTTCAATTTCATTCCTATTTTGCGCGAAGAACTTTTTCATCGGGATAACTTTTGTCTGTATTTACATTTTTCTACAGGAGATCTAAGTATAGAGTCTGCTATCACGGCTCCACAAAAAGTGTCCAAGGAAACTGTCGAGATTTTAGGTCAAGGCTCAGATGTTGTTTCTGATACTTCACCCCAAAGTATTGATACTTTCAAAACTTGGTCATATGTCTCCGACATTCTTCAGTCCGCATTGGTGAGCTGTTCAGATGATTCCAGCGATAACAAGAAGGATGATTTGGCCACCAAATACAAAATCATTGTTCAAGCGGAGATGCACAAAATAGAAGTAAGGCCACGGCTCCTTCGATATTATGATATGATTAGAAGGGCGCCAGACCATGTGGATATCCCAACCAGGACTATTATCAGCGAGCAGAACGTGACAATTGGGACTTTCTGACCAGAACATTTGCAGACAATGTATCAACTGTCACCCACACCAAACTTCATGCACAATGCCGAGTTTCTGGAAGGTTTCAAGCGGAAGGAATGCAAGCAATATGGCAGGAACTTTTCTGATCTGATCAAGGATTGGGTCTCACACCTTGCAAAATTCAGGGTGGATGGTAACGGAATTTATTCAATCTCTTCCTTAGAACCGCAATTCATGTATATAGCAATGATGACCTGTAGTTTGTATGGGAAGGAGGACACTT